>DF359578.1:8334-22354 GCA_000787875.1 Solanum virginianum
GAGTCCTTACAGACAGTCAATTAGAAACCAAAAATATTTCTCATCTCTGATGCTTTATCTAGGATGAGCTAATTTCTTGTCCTTAATGCTTTATCTAGGATGATCTAGTTTCTTGTCCCTAAAATTAATCAAGTATGGGCTAGTTTGTCGTCCTTAAAGGTAAATCTAGGACAAGATAGTTTGTCGTCCCTAAAGCTTTATTTAGGATGAGGTAGTTTCTTGTCATTAAAGGTTAATTTAGGACAAGCTAGTTTCTCGTTATTAAAGGTTAATCTAGGATGAGTTAGTTTCTCATCCTTAGAAAAAAATCAAGGACAAGGTAGTTTCTCATCCCTAAAGGTTAATCTAGGATGGGGTAGTTGCTTTTTGCAAAACTGATTTAATGACCAAAACATAACTACTTTTCAAAGAAGAAATTCATATAGTTAGGATAAGATATGTAATCTCTTAAACTATATTTGGGACTAGCTTTGTTGCTATTTCTAAATACTTTTAATGACTAGTGATAAAATTCTGTCGCAATTAACCTTTAGCGAAGAAGGCTATTAAGACTGGTTGTAACCATCCTTTTCCCAATGCAATTGACCTTTTGGGACCAATTTTGGATTTTTAGGGACCAGATTTCCCTTCCTTAGAGACTATTTTTCTTGTAGTGATCCTAGGTTGACTGTATGTGTATACACACAATAATCTTTTAATTACATCTATTTCCTCATGTATCACTACCATCGTTGGGAATAGTATGGCCAACGCTCCTCCTAGGTATGTCCTATAATAAAGAATCTTGCATTCTCGTGCTCCTTTAGCATACTTTATAGTTTACATCTAACAGTATATATAGTAAGCAGTCCTCTTTTCAGGTGGTTGCTACTATGGATGAGCAATAGTTATATCAACATTCTCTAAATCAAAAGATTTAACGGAGCTTTGTTCATTAAATGTGAAAACATTTCCTCTGTTTACTAATATTAACGCCTCTAAAATTCCCATGTATACTTTTGATTTATTAATATTAACACCTCTAAAATACCCATATGTACTTTTCATTTACTAATATTAACACCTCTAAAATTCCCATGTGTACTTTTCCTAATTTAGAAATCTCATACCATGAGTGGTCGAAATTAGTGCCAATCATCACATCAAATGGCTCAGTACCCCTGAAGCTGATCATCTTATCAAAGTAAATGTATTCAAGTTTGTAATATAATAAGATAAAAAAAATGAAGGGGGTCAATTCTAACTATTTCACAAAAGTTGGACTAAACCTTAGCGCTTAAAATAAAAATTTTATAAGAACCAAAGGAAAGAAAATTTTATTTCTCAAAACATTGTCGCGTGATCAACTAACCAGATCAGAAGTGATCTTTCAAGTAGCAATCTAAGTATAGCGCGTAGTTCTTACTATCTCACCTCTATTTTGTCAAAATAGAGAAACCACAGGTCTGCCTAGAATAGATTTCATCCTAACTCTTAGCGTTTGATCTGTATTTTCTCAAAAAGGGGAAAGCATAGGTCTGCCGAGCAAGGATCCCGACACCATTCTATTTTTGTACTTAAATCTAATAGGTATACTTTATTTTTCATGAACTTCCTTAACTTTGTTTCCATGATCCTTGGTTGCCCATATGTGTATACACACGATAATCTTTTTATTACATATGTTTTGTTATGTATAACTAGCATCGTGGGGAATAGTATAGCTAATGTTCCTCCTAAGCCATATCCTAGAATGAAAAAACCTTGCATTCTCGTGCTCTTTTAGCAAACTTTTTAGTTTGCTTCAAACAGTATAATAAGCAGTCCTATTTTTAGTGGTTGCTGCTCTGGATGAGCAATAATACATCAACATTCTCCAAATCAACAAATTTAATGAAGATTTATTTAGGAAACGTGATAACATTTCCTCTGTTTCCTAATCCTAATGCCTCTAAGATTCCCATTTGTACTTTTCCTAGTTTAGGAATCTCGTACCACAAGTGGTCAAAATCGCTAACCCAATCATCAACATCAAATGGCTCAATACCCCTGAAGCTGATCAAAATCAAGTTTGCATCTTTTGGCTTATCACAAAGTATAAAAAATTGGGTCGAAGTCTCTTTCTTGTAATCTATCCCAACAAACACAACTTTTTAAGAAAGAACATATTTATACTATCAGAAAAGAATATATTTTTACAATCGACTATCCTTAAAGAGATATTGCTAGTATACAGATCAGGGAAAATACAATAATTTCTTTCTGAATAGTCATGTTCTTTCAATTTAAGACCTCTATATATTAGGTGTACCAATGTAACCTAGCATGTATATACAAGCAAAAAGCGGACTGGACGCAGACTTTTTTGGACAAGTTAATGATATTTTTAAAATTATTTTATGAGGTTATTTTAATCCTATAATATTTAGGGGTTTATTTTAGAGTCCCAAAACGTATAGAAATCAGTTTTTCATGAATAAAACCTTCTCCTTCACTCCTAAACATAAACACTCAAGAATCAGGAAGAAAATCATCAAGTTAGGGTTAGCTTCAAGATTCTTCATCAATGTAAGTTATTCTTCATAAATTTCAAGCTTTCCAACCCAAATTTCTCCATCTATTCATGAATCTCTAAGAAAATCTTAAATCATAACCTAGGGTTAAAGAAAATGAATTCAAGAATTTCAAGAAAGGATTTCTTGATTTTTTCTTTTCAAGAATTAGAGTTCTTTATCATGAACTCTAAAGATTCTAAGTCAAGAATTCAAGAATCAAAGAGAAGTCCTTCAACCAATATCTTATTTGAGTTCTTTCACTCTAGGGGAACTACAAAGGGAATTCCTTTTCTCAAGAACATGCATCATGGTTCCAAGATCAAAGATTTTCTCCAAGAAAGCTAGTATTGATTAAATTTTGATTGTAATATCAACTGTCTAGGTATGCAAGGCTACTTATAGCGTTATATTAAGTTTATCGACGCGTCTCACATGTTAATTCCCCATAATTGAATTCAAGTAGAGTTTTATCCTAATTCTTGAATTCTAAATGACCTCTTCTATTGAGTTAGATATATTATGCATTGAGATTATTATTATTTATATATATTATATTGTTGAAATTGTCATTCGTGGATACTTCCCCATGAACCATGATAAAGTCAATGATCATGACCTTTTTATACAATCTTTGATATTAAGATTAATAATTTTTCATACATTAAACAAGTATTTTGAACTAAAGGTTTTGCATGTTCTAGTAAAGATGATGAATTTTCTATGCATTGATAAAAGAGTAATTTAAAATAATATTAAATATGTCATAATTGGATGGTTAGGATGGCCAGTGGCCAGCCTCTAGGGGGGATAGCCAGCCCCAGAATCAGGTTCATTCATACGCAAATATTTTGAAGCCTTTGGATGTTCACAAGCCTGTTCCATTGAAGTCGATCTCATATCTGCATGGGGAACCAATTGTATTATGAGATAAAAAAGAAGTGGATCAAATGATAATCAATGAAAGTCTCCAATACACTGTGATTGGTAAATTCTCATATGGATAGCCAGCGCTACAAGATCTGAGGTGACTTATTCTGAAATTATGTGAGCTCAAAGGGGATTGCAAGATTGGACTCTTAAGTAATAGGATGTTCAAATCAAGGCATCACTACTGGAGGACTATGTCTATTTACTATCAAAGCTTGTATTTATATATCTCATAATAAAGCTTCATATCCTATGAGAATGCTAAAATGGGACCTAAAATAGGACCTATGTTTAACCTTAAGGAGAAGACTGTCATGGCAATTGCATGGATCTCATTTCCATCCCTACCATAAATTTTTTGTGGAGGAAGCACTCTTCTCACTGGCTGCAGTAGTGGGGAAGCCACTTCAAGTTGACATGGCAACACGAAATCAGACTCGACATAGTTGTGCTAGAGTCAAAGTGGAGGTTGACCTACTAGGGGAATTCCCTAAAAGAGTCTAGATTGGGATAAGGAAGTATGATGGGACTGTAGTGGACAAGTGGATCCAGATTCAATATGACTACATGACCAAGTACTGCAAAAATTGTAAATTGTAGGGGCATGATGGAGAAATATGTTATGTTAAGCATCCAGAATTATATAAGAAAAATAAGGAGAAGAATTATAAGAAAGAGGATAAAATAATAGCCCAGCCTGATGAGAAGCAGAAATTACCAGAGCAGGAACCCATGGGGGAGGCAAAGGATACCAATAAGGAGGGTTTTGTGGAGAAAAGGAAAAAAAGGGGTCAAGCCAAACATCCTGAATAGGCATGAAAGTCTAGAGTGGTAACTCAAAATAAGTTTGCTAACTTAGAAAAGAAGGAAGGAGAAGAGGAAGCAAATAACAAAGAGGCCATAGTGAAAACAAGGATAAGAGGGAGAAGATATAGTCAACGAAAGAATGGTTTAATAACACATGTGGGAAGGAAGATCTGGGTAAAGAGTCTATGGAATTGCAAATTAAGGAAGTGACAAAATCAATGGATAGTGGGAGGAACGAGAAGGAGGCCAAGAGTCAAGTGGGTGGCTAGGAAAATCCCAGGGATACAGTAAACATAGCTACCAATGTGGGCTCAAATAATGACATTCAAAAATTAGCAGACACAGGAGAAGGGGAACTAGATCATGATACTGGGTCGAATATATGTTCACACCATCGTAATGGCTTAGAGGAAGAGGATGGCTTAGATTATAATATTCTTCATGTTAGTAAGGCTAGAGATTTGTCACTAAGACATACCAATAGCCTTAAAGTAAAGAAAGGGAAATCCATAATTTCACTTCAAGTCAAAACAAGGAGTAGGAAGGGGAGGCTATTAGTTGTGATCAATGATAGATAAAGATTTATTTTGGAATATTAGGTCTGTTAACATGTAGAATGCTTTTGGGAGGTTGATGGACTTGAATAGAAGATACCATTACTCTTTTATTGTACTGATGGAGCCTTTTCAAGGTCTAGAAGAGATTCAAATTATAAAAAGTTATCGGGATTTGAGAATGCCATAGTTAATCCTTTGGAAAAAATCTAGATTTTTTGGAGGCAGGATTGGACTGGGATTTTATTGAGTAATTCTTTCCAACAAGTCATAATGAAATATACTTTTAGTGATAAGCATTTTCTCATTTCTTGTGTCTATGCTAGATGTAATGCTCTAGATAGATTGGAGTTGGGGGAGAAACTTGAAGGAACTAACTTTATTGGGTGCCCTTGGATTGTGGGAGATGACTTCAATGTCATCTTGAATGAGGAGGAGAAACTTGGAGGGCTGGAGTTTACTCAACAAGTGGAAATAGATTTTGCACATTACATTAGTAGATGTGCTTTATCTGAAGTGACATTTATAGGAAGTAAGTATACTTGGTGGAATTGTAAGATCAATGAAGAATGCATCTTTGAAATATTGGATAGAGTCTTGGTTAATATAGGGTTTTTGGACATTTTCCTAACAATGGAAGTGCAGTATTTTATACATCAAGGTTCGGATCATGCTCCTTTGCATTTCACCTGTAATTCTGATGAGAGAATTATGCCCAAACCTTTTTATTTCCCAAACTTCTGGTGTAAAAGTAAGACTTTTATGGAAGTGGTGGAAAGAAATTGGAAGGTAGACTTCTTTGGATTCCCTTTTTTTATGCTACATGCCAAGATGAAAAGGCTGAAAAGGGCCCTTGCAGCATGGAGTAGAGAACAATTTGGCAACATTTTTATACAAATTGCCACATTGGAGATATCATTAAATTGAAGGAGGCACAGTTGGAAATTGATCTACCAGTAAAGAACAGAATGGAGTTAAGTAAAGTAGAGACTAATTTGAGAAGATATTTAATAATGGAGGAAGAATTTTGGAAACAAAAGGCTGGGATGAAATGGTTTACTCAGGGGGATAGGAGCACCAAGTTATTTCATTCCTATATTCAAGGTAGAGGGAAAACACTGCATATCTCTGAGATTCTAATAGAAAATAGGGAGTATCTTAACAAGGATGAAGACATAGGGGCAACAGTTGTGGAATTTTTCAGAGATGTCTTCACTGAAAACAATGACAACCAGGATTTTTCAATGCTGGAATGCATCCCAATAAACATTACCCAAGGGGAGAATGAAAAAATGATACAACTGGTAGAGTGTGAAGAGGTTAAAAATACAGTTTTTTAACTCAGTGGGGATAGTGCAGCAGGCCTCGATGGATTCGCTGGTCTATTCTTCCAAAGGTGTTAGGATGTGGTAGTTGATGTCATCACTAATGTTGTGAGGACCTTTTTCTGTGGCCAAAGACTATCTAGGTATGTCAACCACCCCAACTTGGTGTTGATCCCAAAAAAGAAGTTGGTTAGTTCTTTCACAGACCTGAGAACCATAAGCTTGAGTTGTTTTATCAATAAGGTGATATCAAGGATTCTACATGAAAGAATTGTTTCATGTGATTTCTAAGATTATTTCTCCTAATCAATCGGGTTTTGTGAAGGGCAGAAGTATAAATGAGAATTTGCTTTTGGCCCAGGAGATTATAGGGGACATAAAAAGGAGAAATAATTATGAGAATGTGATGGTCAAATTAGGCATGGGTAAAGCCTACGATAGAGTTTCTTGGGTATATCTAACGAAAGTATTTAGAATGTTTGGATTCTCAAAGGTGATGATTGATATGATTTGGACACTCTTATCAGACAACTGTTATTAATAGGTAGGCATATTGTTTACTTCAGTCATCTAGTGGACTGAAACAAGGGGACCCCCTATCCCCAACTTTATTCATTATTGCTGCAGAAGTGTTATCTAGGAATCTCAATAAATTGCATATGGACAATGATTATATTGGATATGGGCTTCAAAAGTGGAGTCCAAAAATAAATCATTTGTCAAATGCAGATGACACCATTTTATTTGGCTTAGGAGAATGCTCTTCCATTAGACAGATGATGAATATACTAAGGAGATATAAGGTTGTATCTGGTGAGACGGTCAATAAATCTAAAAGTCAGTTTTATCTTCATGAGAAAGCCCCATTGATTTTCTCCATTTAAATTTGAAAAAGCTGACTAAGATAAGGCAAGGTGAATTTCCTATAATATATTTGGGTTGCCCAGTGTTCTGTGGGAGGCAGAATAAGATCTTCTTTGAGGATTTCATCAGACTAATCTCCAAAAGAGTACTTGCATGGCAGAATAGATTCTTGTCTTTTAGAGGAAGGTACATTCTAATTAATTGTGTATCACGGTCTATGCCTATATATTTGTTGTCAGCCATGACCCTTCCAAAAGGGGTCATAAAGAGAATTCATCAGGTTTTTACAAAATTCTTTTAGGGAAAAACTACTATTGATAGAAGAAACCATTGGGTTTCTTAGGAGGAAATGTGTTACCCAAAAGAGAAAGGAGGAATGGGTTTTAGATCCTTGTTTGATGTCAACAAGGTCATGACTGCTAAGCTTTGGTGGAACTTCAGAACATTAGTGGATACTCTATAGGGACCATTTATGGGCAACAAATACTGTAAGCGAAAACATCCAGCCTTTATGGTTCATGCTGGTGCATTACAAGTGTGGAGGAGTATGCAGTCTATTAGAGAGGACTTAGAGCCTTTCATTTGGTGGCAGATAAAGGCTGGAAATTCTAATTTTTGGTTTGATAACTGGACTAGAATGGGAGCTTTGTACTTTGCAGAAGGAGACTTGGCTTCTGAAGAAGAGGTGGAAGTTAAGGAATATATGCTATATAACTCTTGGAGAGCTAAGAAGCTTTTGGAAGCACTATCACCTGATATGGCTAACTCTATCATTACATATATCAGGCCTAAACCATATGCTGGCAATGATAAGGCCTAGTGGACTGCCAGTACTAATGGTGTATTCTCAGTCAAAAAAGCATTTCATATGTTAAGGCATAGGAGGGATAAGGTGGATTGTTATTGGAATGTCTGGATTTGAAAGTTACCTCATAAGATTTCTTTTTTCTTGTGGAGAGTAATCAAAGGAAGAGTCCAAATTGATAACAATCTTAGGAGGTGTAGGATCCCTATGGTTTCTAAATGATATTATTATGAAATTGGAAGGGAATAAACTATGTACCACATTTTTCTAACTGGAAGTTTCATATTTTATTTTCAAAACTGTGGAGGTATTCTGTCTCTTGTGCAAGCTTCAAGTAGGAGGAACAAAACCTAAAAGTGGCTCTATCAGACTAGTGGGATTGCACAGATACAAAGAGGGCCAAGTAAATCCTGAAAGTTATCCTTGCCATCCTTTTGTGGGGATTATGGAAAAGGAGAAATCACATAAGGCATGGTAAGAGGATGACCTATGACATAGTGTTATCCAACTGTGAATAGACTGTCTATCAACTACTAAGGTCTCCTTTCCCTAGCAGACAATATGGAGATTCTTCTTAATTTTAGACCTAAGTTGTGTTATGCTGTCATTACTTAGGAAAGGCCTACAAGGGATTAGATCAAATGCAATATAGATGGTGCATGCAGAGGTAATCCAGGAAAGAGTTCATATGGGCACTGTTAAAGAGACCATCATGGAGATCTTATATATGCTAAAAGGGGTTACATTGGAATGTCTACAAACATGGTGGCAGAGCTAATAGCAACACTCAAAGAATTGCAGTATTGCAAGGAGAAGGGGATTACCAATGTCACATTAGAGACTGACTCCTTGGGCATACAGAAGATGCTGACAAAATATTGAAAGATCCCATGGGACCTGATAGAGTTAGCTGAAGGGGTTCTACAACTACTGGAAGAACTAAGTCTGCAAATAGTGCATGTCTATAGAGTGACTAATCAACTAGCAGATAGTATAGCTAATGTAGTAATGCAAACGGAAAGCACACAATAATATAATACATTCACACAGTTACCCAGCTATACAAGAAGAGTTTTAAACATAGATAAATAGTAGATTCCATCTTTAAGGATTAAAACAAAGCAAAAAATAGCAAGACCCAGTAATGTACAGGCATAAGAACTACATGACCATAGCTTAGATTTACAAGTATATACACAAATTAGTTTTTGGTCAAATAGAAGAGACTAGTTTAACTATGCCTAGGCTAAGTCAATACCCAAAAAGAAGCAAAAACCCAGTAAAAGGAAGAACTATACTAGTTTAGAGTTATGCACTTGCTTCAGAACACCTCTGTAGCCACACAAGCAACTCATCTTCTGTATTGGACAACCTAGAAGATAAAAAGGGGACAAGAACATGCACTCAGAGTAAGGAAAGATGACAAAGTAAGAGAGACTACAGGATCTGAAGAGTATTAAGACACCAGAGGTCGTTATAATTCAGTCTTCACCTGTCAAACCACCTACAAGGAGAACTCTCCAGAATAGTAGAATAGTAAAGCAAGAGCAAGGAAAGAAGGGGGACAAACCTTCACAAGCTGATAATCAAGGATGACACATCGGATACATGCAAGAAGTTGCACACCCAAAAGGTCACGAGATGGAAACACTTAAAGGGACACCATTGGAACATCGTCGAAGGTTGGAGAAGGCGCAGACACTATTTATGGGATAAGGAAGGTCATTTTTAGGAAAGCACACTTTTAGAAACCCTTCCTTCTCCCCTACTCTTTATCTAAACAAAGTCTATCATTATTGGACCAGACTTTACATTGTAGTAATGGGCCTGGTTTGGTCCCGAACAACATTTTGCTCTCCCTTGGCCCAAGTTTAATTTTTAAAAAAGTCCAAAGAATTATGTTTTGAGGAACATGTTTTAATGAGATGATGCATGATATAATGCATTTTTGATGAAATTGAGCATCGAGTTTTAAATGATGTTTGAGTAAAAATTTTAATGATGATGTAAATAATTTTTAAATTATATTTATTGATGGAAGATGATTTTTTGAGATGAGTTGAGTTGAGATAACCCACTGAGGTTGAGATTTGAGTTGATGGATGAGTTGAGCATATGTTAGTCTTAAGAAAAGTATCGAGCACTGAGCTGGGAGCGAGTGAAGAACTACTCTAACCCATAAGACTAGGTTGCTAGTGTAGGATAGTCGTGCAGAACGTTCTGGCAACTTTTGTCCCAAAAGATGGACATTTATTATAGATCCATAAGCAATTTGATCATCCTTTACCTTGGCAAATTTAGGATGGTCGTGATAATGATGCTGCCTTCGTTATGCATCACCCAACTATAGGTGGTGGGATTAGATGTCAGTTAAGAGAAACTTCTAAGCAAACATTGATTGAGCATAAGAGAAACTCCCACTTACTAATCATATGTTTTGGCATGAGTTGCATATTATTGAGTTTATTTTCAAGCATGACTATGTTCTTAAACTTGCAATTTTTACTGGGTTGAGTTGACTTGAGTTACTTGAGTTGAGTAACTCTGATTTTTTTTTCTTTCCTTTCTAGCTATTTTATATACTAATATATTTGATGTACTGATGTCCATTTGGGTTGCATCATTTTATGATGTAGAGACAGGTATTAAAGGTCATCAACAGGCACTCCATTGAGGATATTTTCGCATTCAGTTGATTGGTGAGTCCTCCCCTAGATTCGGAGAATACCCCACTTATCTTTCTTGCCTTTAGTTTAGCACTTTTATTTTGATTTGAGGTAGTCATGAACCTGTCATTAGCACCATCTAGATAGTAGAGTTAAAGATTTCATAGACTAGATAGTTATGAGTTGATGTTGAGACCTATATCACTTGATTGATTTCTTTTAAAATTATTCTTGTGTCAAAGAATTAGAGTTTTATTGTTGGCCTATGGCCTCTATATATTGAGATAGATTGATGATTTGATTTGCCCATCTTATTTTCTCTTTACTTTTAGTGTTCCGCTAATTAAATGAATGTGATGAGGCCAAGTAGTTCGCTCGGGAGTCAGCAATGATTTTTGAGTGTCGGCCACGGCAAAGGTACCCTCCTAGGGTGTGACAGAAAGTTTCACTGCCTCTTTATGTGACCAACAACTTTCCTGTTTCCTTTCAAAATCTTGTTTGTTTATAATCAGATAACTAACATACTATACTTCCTTGCTAGTTAGCTTATCAAAGTCATCTCATGTAAAAACTTAATGTAATCTTGAATAGATCACATTCATATAGCCTGGAAGATGCTATTACTTAATTGAGTCAAAGAAACTATTACCTTCCATAGTGTTGCAAATAGAAGATACAAATAGTGAGTCTTTTTGGGATTGAAACTTGGGAACCTCGAGAGTTTTCAAGAAGACACATTCTTAAGTAGCTTTTAGAAGGAAAAAAATTCAATTAAGTGTTGAAGCAATATGAGTCTATTTTTTTATTGAAAGTAATTATATAGTAGTATATCTCACCTTGAGTTGTTATTTCTAACTATTTTGGCATAGCCAAATGCTTCAAGTACTGGATTTGTCTAATGATAAAACATGAATCATGTGTTAATTGAATAATATATCAAAATATAGAAGGTTCTAAATGAAATAGACAAATATGCTTATTAGTTTAAAGTCATGTCCATGAGATTTAGACTTTTTAGATGTGAAACATAGCCTATAAGAAAATTACTATTGTAATGACCTCGAAGGTCATTTTGGCATTTTTGATGAAATTACAATTTTGCCCTTCCCAAAAGTTGCATTTTCAGTTGAATTCAGATCATAAGTTTAACTTGGTCAATATTTGAAGTTCAGAAGTTCTAATGCAAATTTCGATCATTCCATTGCATCCGGAATATCATTTTCGGTAGGTTGCATATATGATTTATATTTATAGGGTTCTGGATGAGTTCTGAAAGTTAAAAAGTGCGTTTTGAAGGGTGTTGGTGAAAATTGACCGCGGTCAATGCCCAGAAAATGCAGGACAATGGGTCAAAAATCCATTTTTCTTTTATTTTATTTGCCAAAAATACTCCTTCTTCTCCTTTTTGACATCCACATTATTTTCTTTCATTTTTGGAGTTCCAAAAGCTTGGATGTGCAATTTAGCAAGATTTTTAATAGATTTTCATTTGGGTAAGCTTCTTAAACATAAACTATTTTATTTTTAGTAGTTTAATTATGATTTTGACTTGAAATGTTTGGTGTCAACCCTCATATTTTCAAGGGTTTTCAAGAACATGATTTAAACTTTAAATGATGATTTATCCCTCAATTTCTACTCAAATTTTATGGGATTTTCACCCATGAACTCCATTTTTTGTGTAGAACTTGATTTTGAGCTCAATTCTAGATTTGGGATTTTTAAAAAATAACCTAATTTTTTTTTATCATTTTACCCCTGGATTGAATTTCTGTCAGTATGAGTATCAATTGACTCCTTTTGACACGTATATCTCATTCTTGATAGTGATTTGGTGTTTTGGAGCACATTTTGTGGATTCATTCATCCAATTTTCTAGTTCACAATTCGGCCTTCAAGATTGTGGTGATTTTGAATATCATAAAAGGGAAAAAGGCTTGGATATGAATTGATTGAGATTTTTATTAAGGAAAGTGGACTTCTAACCTTCTGTTAAGTATGATTGAACCTTCTATTATCCTATGTATGTGGATTTGGGTAATTGTGGCATGAAATGGGATAGAATTACTCTTATAGGCTTCGATCATGAGATTTTGGATTGGGTAATTGTAAATGTTGTGAATCCTTGACTTGTGAAATAATTGTAGGATTGTGAATACTTGTGAACTTATGGATTATCTAGTGTTTTTATTTATTTGACTATTGATTAAAGTAAGTGGACCCTAACCCTTGTTGAGTTAATCTTAACTTTGTATCTTCTTTTAATGTGAAAATTGGGGGTGAGTGAACTATTCTAGTGAATATGATTTGGGTAATGCAAAGGTGGAAATGATGACATGTACAACTTCAATTATGAGATAATGTCCATTGTTGTTGACTTAGACTTGTGAGATATTATCATGAAATGCACTTGTGATGCCTTTGTTGGTAGTGTGAAGGAGTTTATGATACTCCGATTGTTGAGCTTCGAATTATATTACATAGAACTGTCTATTGAATCTCTTATGAGAAATGTTTAGCTAAATTTTATATTGAGATGCTATAAAGACTTTTGAAACTAATTGCTTGTTAAGTAAGAACTCAAATGCTAAATTGTCCTAAACCATGATGAGTAAGGCTAATTGAAAGAGTTAATCTATGTTAATATTGTGGTTATTATGTAATGTGATAATGATGACTCAAATATTGAAAGACAATGAAATGATTAATCAAATTGTGGATTATTAATACCTGTGATCTTACAAGATATATGATAATTATATTGTGATGGCTTTTGTATTGACATATATTCAACGTGAAGACTGATTTGATATTGAGGCACTGATGATATTGAGATGATGATGAATGCACGACATTGATAATATTGATGTGTGGATTGAAATAGTGATGAGGCTGGATTATATTGAGAATACTTGTGTACTTGTGATTTACTCAGGTTGGTTCATTGAAATATATGATTCATATGGACATCCGGCATCATTTCATTGTCATGAACATATCTATTATGCATTCATTATTGATGATGTTCACCCTCCAATAAGAAAGCAATCATTGTCAGCAATTAACCTAACCAAGGTTAAGATCGAATCCACAGGGAATACAGGGCTTGATTATAAGATTTCACCACTAATCATTTCTAGCATTTATGACTACAATCTCTAAATTAAGGGGAGGTGGTGGATTTGTGATTCAAAACAAAGATAAAATAAACACTAACTACAATGCGAGGAAATACTCAATTTTGGAGACAACTCGAGAATTGTGTTTCCCATGGTTCGTCGACTTAATTACCTTAAATAACATAACTATAATTGGTAATTTGCATGTAGAATTGTAACTCAGGTTCTTCTAGCCCTCTTGTGAAGGTGAAGGTCGAATTTCACCATGGCACTAGGTCAGCAACTATGGCATGCCAACTAACCGTTAACTATTGTCCCAGTCAACCTCCCTTGGTCAGGCTCAGTTGATTAGATGAAAACACATTAATCGAATTCTGTCATCTACCTCCCTTTTCCTATTTGTCACTACCTTGATCGAG
>DF359578.1:52002-82346 GCA_000787875.1 Solanum virginianum
CAATGATACCCAAGCTCTCTTTACTCAAAATTTGTCTCTCAACCTTGTTGGTGAGTGCTCTATTTTGGGGACATTGCTTATGATCTCTTGCTTTATACTAAGACTATCTTACTTTTATTCATGTATTGACTACGAGGGTGAGCCCGGTTGGTTGTCATGGCCCAATATTATCTATGTAGTAGAGGTGTCATTGGACATGATATGTATCGATCCTATGAGTTTTGACTCTCTTGTTCTTCGATGTTACGATATGGAGGTTTACCTTTAGCCCTTTTTCATTATTATTCCTATCTCTTAATCTTATGTTCTATTGTTTTTGCAGCCAAGGATATGTAATGATATGCTACGAGGCTTGTTCGGGGTTCCTTCGGGTTCCCCATTCATCGGTCACGTCAAACCCTAGGCTTGGGTCGTGACAGGTGAGGCCAACCTACTCCTATGCCTGAGATGTTCACCCCAGCACCACCGCCCGAGGGGTCACAAACTACAACTGCCATTGCTGCTGCTACTAAGGAGAGGCCCCTGCATTGCGAGCCAGATGAAGGGAGGGGGCCTACTAATTCTATTCCTACACCACAGGTCACGTCATCACAATCTACTCCCGCGGGTATGTTCAATGTGTTCGCAATATCCATATAGGCCATAGTGCGGAGGTTATCTCATACTAAGTCATAGTTGACGCAGCTAATTCAGCAGATTAGGCCATGGGTTCGCCAGGCCATTTCAGACTCGAAGGGTAGCATCCGGGCATTCATGGTTACTACTATTCAGGACCATCTCTCTACTATAGATGCTCACATTGATGCCTTGGAGGCGAGAGTATAACGGAGGTTGAGCGAGGCCCGACCATCAAACTTGTCGGCTATCCAGTCAGAGATCTTGCAGCTCTAGGCAGACATTTTAGCAGCACTCGTGGTATTAGTGACACTATAAGAGACCATAATCTCAAAGCCAATAATTGATCTTTTTGCTCCTGATGGGCCTAGTCAATCTTCCCTCGGGAAGAGAATACGCTTGGATGATAATCTAGATGACGTATGCTCACGTGTGGGGTTGACTGAGATGGAGAAGCTCAAGCTTTCCTTGAGGGAGTAAAGATGACAGGTAGAGATTAGACATGCTCAAGAGGTACAGTAGGTGATAGGTACTGGCCCTTCCGGATAGAGTGCTACTGCTGAAGAGACTACCCCACAGGATGAGGGTGGCCAGACTCAGCCACACACGGGCGTTTAGGCACCCAAGTATGATTTTTAACCCCCTCTCTATGTTTTATTTTTCTTTGATTGTGTGCATTGGGGATAATACACCTCCATTTTGAGGGGGTATGGTTGCATATAAGCCTCAGTGATATTTGAGTAGCTTGGGTCCATAATTACCCCAATTATTTATCTAGGGATTTTCTTGCCCGTGTTCTTTTTCCTGGTGGATATCTACTTTCTGTTGAACTGGCATATTTAGGATATTTATGTAGTATTTATATCATATTGTACTAATATTTGTGGCACATAGCATATTTTTGGGTTTTGTCTAAAAAATGATACCTACCAAAAATTTTGATTAGTGGTTTAGCTAGCAACCATGCATGTTTAGGTGTGTTGACAATGTTCTAGTAAGTAAGGATAAATTGAGATAAAAAGTAAGATCCGAGAGTCTTTTGTTGATATTGTAGTCAGTGCCATGTGAGTGTGAGTTTAACTTGCTAGGTTCATGTGTTTTGTGCTAATTCATAACTTACCCTATTACTCTAAGTTGGACAATAGATTATTTTGATTAGAAAAGGATCTTAAGCTTCGTTCTTAATAGCCCACTTAGCCTAAATGACCAACCAGAACTGCAATATATCCCTTGTTCCTAGTGTTTGAGCCTAACATGTACCTATTCTTTGTAAATATGTGATTAACCTTGTCTTGTTAGTTGTCAAATCCTGAAATTGGCCCTGGTTCTTCCCTGAGCATTGTGTACCTTCACTGAGGCTAAAAGCCTATGTGGAGAGTGGCTGGGATAAGGGTGAAACACAAATATAAGGAGTTATAGGGAAAATTATGTAATTGGTGCAAGAAAAATAAGTGATGCCTTTGTCAGGATCTAAAAAGAGAAAAATTGAAGCTTGAAACCAAGGCAAAAGGCTGAAAAATGAAAATAAAACACCTAGAAAAGTTTGAAATAGGGGAAAGGAGGAATGAGAGGAAAATATAGAGTTAGTAAGGTAAAAGTATATAAAATTATAGTGTCAAGGAGGGCCTTTAATCACTATATTCCCAAAATACCATACCAAAGCCCCTTGAGCCTATGTAAGCCTAGAAAGTCCTAAAGTGATCCTAGTCCATGTAGTTGAATGTCTTAGTCATGAGTATAGGGGCAAACGTATGGTATTAGGCATGATGCATGAATATCATTTTTGAGAGTAAGTGGTTTTGTATTATCCCAAGATTATACATGAAAACATTATTGAGTGTCAAATGTGGGACTTCTTTCTGTAAGGGCATTGGTGCTGCATTGTTAGCAATAGAATTATTTAGTGATTGTAGATTGTTGATAGTATCTCACTTATCATAGTTTTGTTGTCATAGGAACTAGTAATTGTTGTTTACTAGAGGGCTATCTGACTGTTTTTATAATGTGATATGGGTATCTGAATTTGGAATTGATCTGATGTGTGTCATGGGGTTGAGGTCTATGTGTTATTGTATTATCTATATAGATTGATTCCGTCACTTGTAAGCAAGAAATAATTTTAAGTTGAGGGTGCTGATGTGCTGTCAAAAGACAATATCTATTAGGCTTAAAACTTGGAGTTTTGTATGTTCTCAATGCGATGTTAGATGGTTTTAATTGTGTTTGTGTTATGTTAGCAGAAATTTAGATTTGGCCTTAATTTTTGGAAGAAATACATATGAGACCCTTTATAGGTGGTAGGTCATTCTATGGGTTGTAAAGTTGGTTTCGTGGACAATTCCAATGAGGGTCTATTTTCTGAAGTTTATTCTATGAACATGCAGATGAGTCGTGGAATGATTTATAAGTCATAGAAGATAGTTCGTGCCCTGAGGATCAGAGATTGGGACTTTCTGAAGATTCATCAGACGAAACCCCCTTTTGGCTCGTAAACAACTTTACAAGTCATAGAGGGGTATCGTTAAGTTGGAAGTCTAAATTTCCAGTAGCTTTCTATGAGACCCAGGTTAAGGGCCATGGAATGGCATACAGCCCATAAACCCTTTTCGTATAGTGTGCCAACTAGTTATACTATTTCTTTAGGACATGTATGTTACTTATTATAAATAGGTGTTTTAGGTTATTTTTCATAATTTTTTGTATAGTACTCAGAGAACTCAGTAATTGGATGAGAAAATAGTAAGTTTACATTGGAGAGTCTTTGAGAACACTTTTCCTTGAATTTCATCCTTAAGCTTATGATTCTTATTGAAGTTGGATTTGTTGTTCTTAATTCTATTGTGTAAGTGTTCAATTATGTTTTTCCAATTCATAATTCTTGTATCCACACATAGCATAAGTAGTTAAATCTAAAACTAGGGTTGTGGGAACCATGAAGAACTAAATGAAAAACCAGGCAATTCATAATTCTTGGAAAGTGTGCAGGCATGTATTAATTAACCCTCTTCACTTTGCATGTTTTTTGATGGTAGCTAACATTAGAACCCACTAGTGTTACTGACTGGACCAAGGTAGTAATGAATAGGAAAAGAGATTAATTAACTGAATTTGATTGATGTGTTCTCATCTAATCAACTAAATGGGGTCAAGGAAGGTTGTATTGGGATTAGTAGGTAAGGGCTAGTAATGTATACTATGGAGATGGGCCGACTCACATAGTGAAATTCACCTGTTACCTATGATAAAGAGTTTGGTGAACTTAACTTATCATCCTTCATGCTACACACTAGATGAAATGCCCCAAAAATGACCCCAAAATATACTTCGAAAATGCCCATAATAGTAATTTTCATATATCTCAAAATCCATCCGTGATATAAAAAATACAACATCATATTCTAGATTGGGGCCAAAATTGAGTGGGAAATAGGTATAACCCCAATTTTAGAGGACCCATAGCAAAAAATAATTTTCGCAAAAATTTTATTTGCAGTAGCCATTAGCACCCTAGCCGCGACGCGCCAGGGGAGCGGATTAGTATTGGAGTTTCCTACGTGATTGGTCTGCATTGCGGACCTGATGCGGACCATTGTGTTTTTCTCCATGGTTATTCACGATGGTTTTTTATTTTGGCCCAATGGCCTTGGGGTCATAGCCCCATGCCCAGTTATGCATGAAAACACCTATACTTGGCTATTTTTTCAACTATATATCACTCAAGACTCTCCTAAAGCCCTCTCCATGACTTAACTAAATATTTCATCAAAATTCAATTGTTTCAAGCTTAATTCTGGATCTCAAGAACTCCATTAAAACTTCAAGTCTCTTTAAAGACTACATCAAGAAATCCCCAAATTTAGGTATGTTAATTTCATCTATTGAGTCCTTTTACCCATGGAGCCCAATCTCCATTTTTCTAAAAATTGTATGTTTTCAAGTTGTATTATCTATTGGTATCTTCTATTATAGATGATGAGTATAAATTATGTTGGGGTTTTATAAAATATTGGTTTATTATACATTACTATCCATTTCAATCTTGTACTATGAATGAGTTTTGTCTATTGAGACTATGCATGTTTTAAGCTATGAAAGTATGATCTATTATGAGATTTGATGATGGATTTTAATATATCTTACATGAGGTTTTACTATGTGTTTGTGGGTTGATTTACATTGAGTTTTCTCATATTATTTCATTGTCGAATTACATGATTTTGAACTATCATTGCACACCCACCAAGTATTTGATAAAAATGTCTTGACAAGGATTCTTAAAGATATTGATGATCTATTGCATGATTTATAAGTCAAGTGACTTTATGATGATTTTGGTCTTTCAAAAATTTATTGAATTCATGAAAATGTCTATGATGATGTAAATGCCGGATTAAGCACTTTTTCAAACATTTTACCTCTTATAGGCCTTTGATGTTAATACAAGGGTAATGTTTGATGATGATTTGTTCTTATGTTTTAAAGTTAGGCTCACCATTAGAGGTCAAAGAGGTTTTAGAGCTAATTTCATGTTTTTATGCTTCTTACAAATTATTAAGGTAGAATTATTATAATTATTACATAGGATTAGGAGCACCGATGGATGGAGGGTTTGCTCTCTTTCGTTGACCTATGTGCCAACAAAGGATTATGTTATACCCTTGCTATACTAGTGGATCCATTTAGTTCACTTTCTCTTAAAATTCTTCCTGAAATGGGTGGACTCCCATCCTGAAATGGGATCCACCTCTTTACCAGCGAGGGGTAATTATCGTGATTCAAGCTGTAGATCTGTTGGTCTTATTTTTTGTCGGTTGAGGTCTCTTCCCACACATGTATTATGTTCTATGTAAGTTGAATAACTTATAAACATTGTTTACTTTAAGTATTGGCCATGCATGTCATATCAAAATTACACTTATCAATTGTCTATTCTTATGAATTTTGATTATATTGGCTTTTGTCTTGTTGCATTGCATATTACATACTTGGCACATTTAAACATACTAACGCATACTCTATGCCTACATGATGTAACCATGTAGGAACTGGAGCTTCTCTTGATCATCCTCCTCGTGGCTAGTGAGATTATTTGAAGGAAAGCTTTGTGAGTCCTCAAGCTCAGGGACACTATCTACTTTCTCTTTCTATTTCTAAGACTTCTTGATGCTAAACATATGACAATATGAGGGTGAGCATGGAGAGTGTCTTGGCCCACGCTCCAATCTATGTTTAGAGGTGTTGATGGAACGATTGATGTACTTATGCTTTGAGCTTTGACTCTTTTATGCATTATAAATATCAAGACTTCCCTTAGTCCCTTTTTTCCTTATTTATATTCTTGTTGTTGTTTACTTTACTTCCGCGACCAAGGATTTGTAATTAATATGCTAAGAGGCTTCTTTGGGTTCCTTCGGGTTACCAATCACCATGTCACGTCGAGGCACTAGGCCTGGATCATGACAATAGAAAATGATTAGGTTATTCAATGATACTAAGTTAGAAAATCATGGGGAACACAAAACCCTAGTTTCTCTCTATATTGATTTTACTCTTGCAGTAGTTAGTTTATTCTTCTATTAACTTTTGCAAAACTGCCTTTTTTGGGGAAGTAAGTTGGTTAACTACTCAAATTGCAGTCATTGAATTCTCTTGAATCTACATAATCCCTTGGCTTCGAATTTAACCTTGGTTAGGTTCTATTTCTTGACTATGACTGCTTTATCACCTAAAAAGAGGAGTAACTTGGGTGGCGTCATGTTTTTGGGTCATTGTTACGGAATATATCTAGATTTAGTTAATTCATACTGATTTGAGAGTCAATCCTTATTTCCCATATTTTATATTATTATTTTTGTTTTTGTCTTTTTCAGGGTGTAACTATAGTAAATGCCCAACACTCGAAGTCGAGGAAATCCCTTCGTTTGATCTAGAAATCTACAGAATGTTAAGGAGAATGGCCCAAGATAATGCCAACAACGCAGCCAATGCAGCTCTGAATAGGAATGATAATGAAAATGATAGACATGAAAATCCACTTCCTCTTGAGGACATCACTCCACAACTATAGGATTTTAATACCAATGCTTAACAGTGGAATCAATATAATGCTAAATCCTATGGCTATGGAGGTGATTGCAGCTATTGTGCTGCCACTGCTACCGGCAGACACAACATTCATAGTCTTGAGTGGGCTGCTTCAAATGTTGTAGAACCATGGCCTATTTGCGGGCTTACCATTGGTGGATCCACATAGCCACCTACACAATGTTGCATTTGTTTGTAAGAGTGTGATGGGACTACAAAATCTATCTATGGATGTTGTGGGACTTTGTGTCTTCCCATTATAACTTCCTACCAATGCAACACTCTAGCTATCTGAGCTACCACATAGTTTGATCACCAATCGGGCAGATTCGTAGACTACCTTTTTGGAGATGTACTTTCCTAGATCGAAGAAGCTCAAGTTAAAGGACCAGATCAACAGCATTGAGCAACTTCCTGGTGATTCAATCCATACTACTTAGTAGTAGTTCACCAAATGCTGGAGGAGTGTCCTAGACTACAAGATAGTTGATGATGTCTTGGTGGAGATCTTCTACCATGCCCTTGATGAGAACAGTCAGGCTTGTGCTAACACTATCCTGGGGAATATGTTCTTGGATCAGCCATTTGCAAGGATAGCAGAATAGATGGCGACAGTGGTCAAGACTAATCATGCATGGGGCCAGAGAGAAAGAGTATCCACCAAATGTTTGTACTCTATCAGTGTTGGATCAGAGCAAGCACAGATTAATGAGGAGATTACACAAGAGTTTGCCCAAATTTGCACAGGTATGAAGGTGATGATGAAACAGAACCAAAAGTGAGTCAATGCAGTGGTTCATCAACCTCCACGTGCACCCATGTGTGATGAGCCTTATTATGATGAGGACACATGTTTTGTTGCTGATCAAATGGGGGATTTTCTGGACTAATGCCCAAGGGCCCAATCAGGACTATTGGCGCTAAGGTTAAGGAAACGAAGGTTGGAACCTTAACAAAGATGGAGCTTTCAGGGGTAACCGCAGAGGCTATTATGATAGAAACTGAGGCGCGAAAGAGATTTAGATTGGGGTCACAAATATGGCATCAGAAATATGTGCCACCACTTAACCATAACACAGGTGTAAGAAGTTCAAGGATTGAGAAGATGTTTGATCACCTATTGAAGAAAGCTGATACACAGGATGAGACTCTAAGGGCCATGAAATCAAAAATTTCTAGAATTAATTAGAAGATTGAGTCTCAATTTGTCGCTATCAAATAGCTTGAACAGTAGTTTAGTCAAGTGTCGACTCAACTCAATCAGCGCCAAAGGAGTTTTCTTCCCAAAAACATAGTTCAGAACCCTAAGAATGAAGGGCAATGTGTGGCAGTTACTATTAGGGGTGGCAAGAGCACCATTGATCCTCCCATGCTAGTTGATGAGGATAATTGTTTAGAGGAGGTAGTTGAGTCCAATAATGCTGATCTAGGAGATTATTATGGCAAGGATGGGGTGAGAGATGCTACTGTATTCTTCCCAGAGACATAGTTCAGAACCCTAAGAATGAAGGGCAATGTGTGGCAATTACTATTAGAGGTAGAAAGAGCACCATTAATCCTCCCATGCTAGTTAATGAGGATAATGTTTGAGAGGAGGCAGTTGAGTCCAAGAATGATGATCTAGGAGATGATTATGGCAAGGATAGGGTGAGTGAAGCTGCTGATGCGCCGAAGCAGTTGAAACCCAATCTTGGGCCTCCTCCTCCCTTGCCTCAAAAAATCAAAAAGAGGGAGGAGGAAGGCAATTTCAAGCATTTTCTCTATATTTTAAAGCAGCTCTCCATCAACTTCTCTCTCATCGAGGCATTCAAAAGATGCCAGGGTATGCTAAGTGTATAAAGGACCTAGTTACAATGAAGCAACTATAAGCTAGGAGCTCTCACAAGAGCTTCAACATTCCAGTATTATTGCTACAACGTCATTGGTTCGGAAGAGAGAAGATCTTGGTGCTTTCACCATACACTGCACCATTGGAGATGTGGAGTTTGCAAGGGCACTATATGATCGAGGTATTAGCATTAATTTTATGCCCCTTGCGATCTTCAAGAAGCATGGATTGGGAGTCGCTACTCTGACTAGCATGTGGTTATTGATGGCTGACCGCATGGGAAGAGGCCTATGGGAATACTATATTGTCCGCAGACTTTATGATCCTAGATTGCAATGTCGACTTCGAACTTTTCAATCATCTTGGGGAGACCATTCCTAACAACTGGGTCAGCATTAATGGATATGGAAGACGATTAACTCAAGTTTAGACTAAATAAAGAAGAGGTCATCTTTAATATCTGTGAGGCCATGATGCAACTAGATGATCAAAAGAATGAAGTCTAGGTAATTGGTGAAGTCTGAGTAACCAATTTGTGCATATCATGCCGCGACAACAAATCATGCGCTACTTGCAAGGCAACCCAAGGTTTTTGATGTAATAGTGTAGTTGTAGGTTTATTTTCAATTTTGGGCTCATATGTAGTTTATTTTCTTGTATTGTGGTTTTAATTTTGGACATTGGGCTAGTCGCATATAGGATAACAGTATGTTATATAAGGCATATGCAGATGCAAGGCTAAGTCAGCCATTCTTAGCTAAAAAGAGCGTGGAAGAGTCTTTACGACTAGTTTTATGGGCCTTTAAACACTTTACGACTTGTATATCATCTCATAGAGAATTTCAGTGAATAACAAGTTATGCACTCTAGTCCATGAGCCAATGTTATGATCCATAGACAAAACTACAAGTCATGAACGGGGCTCGTAGACCGTAGGTAAGTTTGTTGAAATTTTTTAAAGTGTTGACAATTTAATGATCACCTCTACGATAAATCACTTTACGACTCATGGATTGGTAAGTGAAACCCAATCCTGAAATCTAGGGTTTTGATGTTCTACGAAACCATCGTGCATGAGCCATAAAATAGTCTATGGCCTATAATTGGGTTTCATAGAGTCCAGGCCCATTAGATTTTTGTTGACCCGGTCAAAGTATAAATAATGAGGTCAAATTATTTTTACCCTATTTTTACATTATTTACAAATATATACCTGGCCAATCCCACCACCAAGAGATTTCGACCACCGACGGCAGTCGTAACCCCACTTTTTCTGGCGTAAATTTCTAGCGACCTAGGGTTTAGTGCCTCTTTACCTCCTTCATCTTCTGCAACTTAATCACACTACTTGGTAAATTTTTTGTTAATTAAAAACCCGTAATTTACCTATGTTTGTATAATTGAATTGGAAATTATGTTGGGAATGGTAGCTTAGACACAAAACCCATGTGTGAAATTTGAATTATGGTTGCCTATGTTTACATATTTCTCTATCTCTCGATTTGGATATAGTTGTGTAGATTGTATGTTTTGAATAGTCTTTGGCCCCTACCGACTCACCCACCATGTGTGATGAATTAATTTTGTGTGTAAATCGATGGATGATGACATAGGTGCATAAATGTTATTAAGAAAATGTTTATATAGAGTCGGAATAGTTGAAGAAACATGCTTAATCACTTTCGATGGGGGTATGTTCTTTGAATAGCATGTTGGGGTCTTCCCTATGGTGTGAAAGTCATGTGGGTGAGTTTTTGCTTCGATGCTATTAGAATAATGTTGAAGATGTCATATGGGGTCCGCCGTGATAGGCTTAGAAACTCAAGTAACTGAGTTTTCTTATTTATGAGTGGCTTTTACAGCCCATGGATCATTCCATGATTCATAATTGCCCCTCATATAAGATTCTAGAAATATGAAGTTTTTGAGTATCCATCAGACGAGACCTTCTACGAGTCATAGAACACTTTACAGCTCATAGAAAGGTCTCATAGATCCCTAACTAATATATAAGATCAAATACTAGAATTCTATAAGACTCAGTCTATGACTCGTAAACTATTTTATGAGTCATACCTGGTCTTGTAGACTATTTCCAGTGAAAAAACTTGTTTCGACCACTATTTTGTGAGAGCCCTTTAGAGTTCGTAATACCACCTATGACTCGTAAAGAGTCTTTCGTGGACCCTTCTACAATGTAGTCTAATTTGTTTTTGCGTTTCAATTCTTGATTTTTGGGGCTAACTAAGGTTCATCAATGTTCATGTTTCAGGTACTATGGCCCCAAAAGCAAAGTGTGATGAGATCATAGCTCTCAAGAGGCAATTCCGAGATAAGTCCTCAGGTGATGAGTAGACCACTGGAGGACTGGGGAGTCGACCCAGACCCAGATGTGGCTTGACCACAAACCAGAGCTATTGCAAAAGCTAGGCATACTCAGACTCTTATTATCCACATTCCTCAATTATACGAGAGAGAGAAAGATGCAAGCGACTTACCCCAGCTCTCTGTTAAGATCAAAGGATAGATCAAAGACAGTGTCTTTCATATTACCTCAATCATAACCTCTATATACTCTTCGTAATAGATGGTACATCGAGGGCATGTAGGAGATGCATATGGAGGACATGCAGCTGAGAAAGAGGGCTAAGCCAGCCTGCTTCATCTATTATGAGCCCCAAGTTATCCCAGACAAGCTCGATAGTGTCCCCAGTCTCCAGGACATGATGATTCCATGTGGGCTTCGGTGGTTGATAATGTACTCGGATGATATTCACCGACTATGGTGAGAGAGTTATATTCTTC
Source organism: Solanum virginianum (assembly GCA_000787875.1). Taxonomy (NCBI): domain Eukaryota; kingdom Viridiplantae; phylum Streptophyta; class Magnoliopsida; order Solanales; family Solanaceae; genus Solanum; species Solanum virginianum. The sequence continues at coordinate 63,335 of DF359578.1, forward strand.
ATATGTAACCTCGATTACAACACTCTTCCTAAGGGGAAAAAGCCCCTCGATCAACCTAAACTGACTGAGACGAGATTGAGGGGTTGAGAGGTGGACATATTAGAGACCACCATTCATCGTATGCTTTTTGGTACAGAGTTCCTAGCCACCAGATCTATCACAATATTTGACAATAGGGTAAGGAAAATGACAGACCCACTAGTTAGAAAAGATCAAGAATAATGAGCCACTTTGATGTGATGGGTGGTCGATCATATTGTTGAGCAGGGTTCGAAACTTGCAAGGGTCACCACAACTTAGAGCCTATTGTCAAGGCTGTGCTAAGATTTCCTGCAAAGTATTGGTGGGCTATTTTTAGATCACGCATCCAGCCTACACTTGCTAATAATATATTGGCACCGGAGCGTACGGTATTGGTTACCAGCATCTTAGCTGGTTAGGATATTTATTGGGCACTCCTCATAGCCAAGTAGATTCACAAGGCCACCATGAAGAGATCTAATTTGTTTTTGCATTTCAATTCTTGATTTGTGAGGCTAACTAAGGTGTATTAATGTGCAGGTTTCTGGTACTATGGCCCCAAAAGCCAAGCATGATGACATCATGGCTCTCAAGAGGTAGCTCTGAGATGAGTCCTTGGGTGATGAGTAGGCCACTAGAGGACCTCAGAGTCGACCCAGACCTAGTGGTGGCTAGACCATAGACCAGAGCTATTACGAAAGCTGGGCATAATCAGGGTCTTATTGTCCACACTCCCCAGTCTGATGAGGGAGGCAAAGATGAAAGCGACTTACCTATCTCTCCATGTCTTCCGCATTACCTCAATCATCACCTCCAGATGCTCTTAGTAATCAATGGTGCATCGAGGGCATATGGGAGATAAATATGGAGGGCATGCAGCCGACAAAGTGGGATAAGCTAACTTTCTCTATCTATTAAGAGCCTCAAGTCATCCTAGACAGGCTCGAGAGTGTCCCAAGTCTCTAGGACATAATGATTTGGTGTGAGCTTTGGTGGTTGACTACGTACTAGGATGATATTCATTGACTATGGTCAGGGATTTCTATGCTTCATATGCATTCTCGATTCTGATACTCTTCCCAAGTAGAAGAAGCCCCTCACTTAGCCTAAACTAACCTAGATGAGAGTGGGGGCTGATAGGTGGACATACTGGATACCACCATTCATCGTATGCTTTTTGTTCCAGAGTTCCTGCCGCCAAATCCATCACAGAGTTCGATAATAGAGTAGGGAAGATGAGGGACCCACTAGTTATAAGTGATCCAGAGTGATGGGCCACTTTCATGAGATGAGTGGCCGATTATATTGCTTAGCAGGGTCTTGAACTTACATGGGTCGCCACAGACTCAGAGCCTATTGTCAAGGCTTTATTGAGATTTCCTGCGAAGTTTTGGTAGGCTATTATTTGTTCATGCATCCAGCCTACTCTTGCTAATAATACACTGATGCCAAAGCATACGGTATTGGTTGGCAGCATCTTAGCTGGTTATGATATTGATTGGGCTCACCTCATAGCCTAGTAGATTCACAAAGCCGTCGTGAAGAGGTCTACCTCCATACCATTCCCTTTCTAAATATAGAGGCTCTGTCTAGAGTTGAGGGTAGAGATATTGCACTAGCTAGACCAGTTGATTGAAGCCATACGTACTTTAGATCCTAGCTAGATCAAGGCTGAAGAGAACATGATGGCTCTCTGACAAGCATAACCTACTCCTATGTCTAAGATGTTCACCCCAGCACCCCGTATGAAGGTTCACAAACTACTACCTCTGCTGCTGCAGCTACTAAGGAGTGGCCCTCGCAGCCAGAAGAACATGAGGAGAGGGGACCCACTACTTCTATTCCTGCACCATAGGCCACATCATCACTATCTACTCCCATGGGCATGATCTATGTGTTCTCCATATATATATACAGGACATGGCGTAGTGGTTTCTTATGTTGACTCGCAGTTGACTCAACTTGTTCAGCAGATTAGGCCATGGGTATGCCACGCCATTTCAGACTTGGAGGGTGCATGCAAGCATTCACGATCACTACTATTTAGGACTATCTCTGCACCGCGCATGCTCGCACTGTCGTCTTTGAGGCCAGGGTATAATGGCACTTGAGCAAGGCCCAAGCATCAGACTTGTCGCCATTGATATCGCCCAAGTTATACCTCCTTTTGAGAGGATAAAGAGACCATTGTCAAGATATATATAACCTAACCAAGGTTAGGATCAAACCCACAGAGAATACATAGACTTAAGAGAATTTGCCAATTTCCAATTCGAATAGTTAACCAACTTAATTCCCTAAAGGGGGAGGGTTTGCAATAATCAATAAGAAAAATGAATAACTAACTATTACAAGAGAGAAGTCAATAATGTAGAGAAACTAGGGTATTATGTTCCCCGTGATTCCCCAACTTAGTATCACTAGATAACCTAATTGTTTGCTAGTGCATAGCATGCAAGACGGTAATTTAAGTTCACCAAGCTCTTTGGTCAAAGGTGAGAGGTGAATTTCACTATGGAACTTGACCCATCTTCATAGTGTGCATTACTAACCATTACCTTTTAGTCCCAGTATCCCCTTAGCCCTGTTTAGTTAATTATATGAGAACATGTCAATCAAATCTTGTTAATTAATCTCTTTTCCTTTTCATTACTACCTTGGTCCCGTTTGTAACACCAGACAGGTTCTAATGTTGGCCACCACTAGAAAACTTGCAAATGAAGAGAGCTATTTAATACATGCACATACACCTTTCAAGAATTGTGAATTATCCTATTTTACTTTAGTAGGTCTTCATGGTTCCCACAACCCTAGTTATTGATTTAGCTACTCATGCTATGGGTAGATGCAAAGATTATGAATTAAGAAGACATAATTAAACACTTACACAATAGAATTAAGAATAAGCAATCCAACTTCAATGAAAATCACAAGCTTTAAGATTGAATGAAACCACACGTGTTCTCAAAGACTCTCTGAGTAATCGGCGGAAAAAACATATGAAAAATAATATAAAATCCCTATTTATAATAATTAAATTCAAGCCTTAAGCAAAATAGGAGAAGTAGTCGGTATGCCATAACAAAGGTACTTTATGTCCTATAATGGGGGCCTCATACTCAGCTGCTAAAATTTTGGATCTCAACTCTACGACACCCCTTTACGACAAGTATAGTGGTTTATGACCCGTAAGGGGTGTTTCTTCTGATGACATTCCTGCAAGTTGAATTCTCTGATCCTCGGGGCATGAATCCTCTTCTACGACTCGTAAACTACTCTATGACCCATCTGTATGTTGGTATAATAAACTTCAGAAATCATCCCCTCACTTGAAATCATCACAAAACCTTCCTATGGCCCGTAGATGGTCTACAACCCGTAGATGGTCTACGACCTGTAGAGGGTCTTGTATGATAGCAAAATTGTAGCAACTTCTATAACTTTCCCCAATATCATGGCCAACCTATAAACCTACAGACATAAACATATAAAACCTACTAACACTGCATTGAAAATACACAAAATTCCATGTTTTAAACATTAAAAGTGTTTTATTTTTGTAGCATATCAACAAACTCAACTTAAAATTATTACTTGTCCTCAAGCGATAGATTCAATCTATATAGAAAATATGGCAACACACAGACCTCAATTAATTGGCATATATCATATAACTGTTAGACTCAGATACCCATACTAACTTTTCAAAACAGGATTAGATAGCTATTTAGCAAACCAATACAAATAGGTGCATGTGACAACACGATTATGAAAAACAAGGTATTATCAACAATCCATAATCACTAAATAAGCCTAGAGCTAACGATGCAATGCAAGTACCCTCACAAAAAGAAGTCCCCTATTAACACTCAATGATGTTTTCATGTTTGACCTTGTGACTATCCAAAATCACTCACTCTTACAACATATATTCATGCATAATATCTAATACCATAGTATTGCTCTGATAGTCATGATTTAGACCTTCAACTAACTGGACTAGGATCACTTTAGAACTTTCTAGGCTTGTAACGTAGGCTCTGGGGGCTTTGATATGATATTATGGGAAAATAGTGACTAAAGGTCCTCCTTGACACATCATTTTTCTACACTTTTTCCGTACCAACTCTTCTATTTTCACCTTATTCCAGCTTTCTCCTATTTCAAGCTTTTCTAGGTTCTTTCTTCTCATTTTTCAGCTTTTTGCGTTGTTTTTACACTTTATTTTGCTTTTTAGCTCAAAACTAAGGCATCACTTATTTTTCTTTCACCCAATACATGTTTTTTACTTTTTCTATATATTACAAACTCACCCCTTTATTTTTGTGTTTTACCCTTACACCAGCCATTCTAACCTTATGCTTTTGGCATTTGTTGAGGTGCATAATATCCATCCTCAGAACTAGGGCCACTTTTGGTAGCCACCCTTAACTTAGGCTTTTTGCCTCAGTCAAGGTACACAATGTTTAAGGAAAGACTAGGGCAAATCTTAAGAATTTTACAACTAACAAGGCTAGGTTAATCAGGTGTTTTCAAAGAATAGGTATATGTTAGGATCAAACATTAGGAACAGGGGATATATCATCAATTGGGTTTTCATTTTTAGGCTAAAATGGAATTATTAAGAACAATTGCCTAAGATATTTTCCTTATCTAATTAATCTACAATCTAACTTAGAGTAATAGGGCATGCCATAAATTAGCACAAAACATATCAATTTAGCAAATTATGCTCACACTCACATGACACTACATACATCATCTACAAAAGACTCACAGATCATGCTTTACATCACAATGTACCCTCACTTATCAGAATAGATATTGTCACACACCTGAACATGTATGGTTGCTATCTAACTACTTAATCAAAGAATTTTTTGTGGGTATTATTTTTTTAAAGAAAGCATAAAAATCATGCTATATGCCACAAATATTGGTACTATATGCTACAAATATTATCTAAACATCCTAAACATGCTGGTTCAATAGAAATTAAATATCCACAAGGAAAAAGAACACACACAAGAAAACCCTGGATCAAAAATTAGGGTAGTTATGGACTCAAGCTACTCAAACTTCACTAAGACCCATAACTACCCATACCCCATTCAAAAAGATATGTATTGTCACCAAAATATAACATAAGGGGTCAAAAACATACCTGGGCACCTAAGCGCCAAGGTTCCTTAGGTTGACTCCCAAGTAGTGCATGATTTATTGTCGCGGCATGACATAGATCGCTTGAGTACTCAGACTTCCTCAAGATCCCATTTTTCAACTGTCTTTATCTCTTCCACATTCTTAAGGTATGGCTTGACTCTTTGACCATTTACTTTGAAGTTCCTCCATCTCGTCTCTCCAGTTCAGTAGCCCCATGATTGAAGACAGGCACTACTCAAAAGGGTCCTAACTATCTGGATTTGAGCTTCCATTGGATGTCTAAAAAGGTCATTAAAGTAATTAAAATTTGCCAAAATGCCATTAGTGAATGGATGGAAAAATTGGCAAAGTGTTGCCTCACTGAAGGCTTGACTGGTCGTGTGGCACTCCATGGGTTGTGTGGAGTGCCCGTGAGATAAGACATAGCCTCACAATTGCAATTGGAATACATGAGCTGAGCTCTGATATGCCTTCAATTAAAACTCGTCAAGCTCATTGAGTTGGCCAACCTAGAGTTTGCTATATCATTCCAATCCAGATTCAACTTCTTCAATACCTATATTGCTTTATGATCGAGTTCTATTAGCAAGCGATATGCTTTCCCAAAGATATATCTTTAGGGGACATGCCTATATGGGCTTTGAATGCTGTTTGGTATGCCCGTTATACATCATCTAGCTTCTGTGACCAATCTGTTTGGTTTGCATTCATAGTCTTGGATAGAATCTGTTTAATTTACCTATTGGACACCTCAACCTGCCTGCTCATTTGAGGATGATAAGTTGTCGCCACTTGATATTTCACTTCATACTTTTCAAGAAGAGCTTTAAAAGGTATATTGCAGAAGTGAGAACCTCCATCACTAATGATTGCCCGAGGGGTGCCAAACGTTGAAAAAATGTTCTTTTAAAGAAATGTTGTGACATTTTTGCCCTCATTTTTGGGTAGAGGCATGACCTAAACCCACTTTGAAAAATAATCCACAACAACTAAGATGTACTGGTTTTCATGCAAGATAACAAATAGCCCCATGAAATCTATCCCCCAAACATCCAATAACTCAATCAACATAATAGGGTTTAGAGAAAGCTCATGTTTGTGGGAAACCCACCTTCTCTTTGGCACCTATCACAAGCTTTGGCATAGTCATGGGAATCTTGGTGAATGGTCGGCCAGTAATGTCACGAGCCAAGCATAGGGGCTAGACGTGATATGGGGGGCGAATGGGAAACCAAAAGGGACCTCAAACAAGCCACTTACATATCATTACACGTCCTTGGTCGCAGAAGCAATTAAACAACATCAAAAGATTAGTAATAAGGGCAAAGGGGCTAAGGGGAATCATTTCATAACATAAACATCAAGAACAAGAGAATCAAGGCTCATAGCATAATTACATAACTTGTCCAACAACACCTCTAAATATAGAACTTACCGGGGGCCAATAGAAGCAACCGGGCTCACCCTCATAGTCAAAAGCATATAATAAAGGAAAGAAGGAGTCTTAATATATAGCATAAGATCAAAACATTATCCTTGGAATGGAGGACTCACCAATTAGCTTTGAAAGAAATTGTACTAGCCATGTGGAGGAGGATGCTCAAATGAGGCTCCGGTTCCTACATGGTAACATCATGTAGGCATAGAGTATGCGTTAGTACATTTGAATATACAAAGTATATAGGATGCAATACAATAAGAGATAGGCAACATAGGCAAAATGCATAATCAAAAGCAAAAGATAGCATAACCATAATAAGACATGAGTGAATGATACTTGAAGTAAAACATGCTTATATAGAGCATATTACATTTGAAGAATGTGACCATCATTAGATAACCAAGCCTACTACATCCTTGGTAAGGCAATTGAGGTATATACCCCTAATGTGGTAGCATGGGCCTACTACCCCGAGCTAGGAAATTTAGGTACATACCCATCAACATGGTAGCATGGGCCTACCATGCCCCGATCAAGGCGATTGAGGTATATACCCCACAACATGATAGCACGAGCCTACCACCCCCTGAGCTAGGCATTGGTCAACTTTCATCCCAATAGATATATTTTCATGCAAATAACATATATATGTCTTCCTCTTATCATCACAGAGTCATTCATAACATAAGTCATACATTGGATAATTCATAGCTAAAGAATCAAAAATTGGATATTTTATGAAACACTTGGCGGGTGTGTAATGCTAGTGTAAGATCATGCAAAACAAGAGTGAAATCATGAAAGAAAATTAAATGTAAAACCACCTACCAATACTAAATAATACCCTCAAGTAAGATACATTGAAATCCCTCATGAAATCACATAATAGACCTTAGATTCATAGCTCAAAACATTCTTAGATAGTCACAAGTTTATAAACCCGAACATAGTTTTATAGTAAAATTCATAATATGCAATACCCATATGTAAATCAACTTAGAATCATAAAATTTAGGTAAAAAGAAAGTTAGGCACCAATGGTTAAAGGACCCATTGGTTGAAACCCACATACCTTAGATCTTGAATTTCGTGGAATTGAGTTGGGAAAGAATAGAAGCTTTGAAGTGGGTCTTGGAATCCAAAACTTGCTCTTGAGTTTCCTTCAATTTGTATTGGGGTCTTGGTGGAGGCTCTTGAGAGAATTTGAGAGTGTATTTGAGATAAGAGTAATGATTTAGATCCTTTAGAATAGGGCTTAGGTCTTTTGGAGAGGTTAAGATAGCATTGGATGTCTAAAAAGGTCATTAAAGTAATTAAAATTTGCCAAAATGCCATTAGTGAATGGATGGAAAAATTGGCAAAGTGTTGCCTCACTGAAGGCTTGACTGGTCGTGTGGCACTCCATGGGTTGTGTGGAGTGCCCGTGAGATAAGACATAGCCTCACAATTGCAATTGGAATACATGAGAAAAAGTTAGTGTCGATGTCACTTCGACAAGCCACTTTCACGGGCAATGTGATGTTACGCAGTCTGTGTAGGGTCCGTCCAACTAAACTTAGAAAAAAGGTTGCAGGCCAACCCATACCCCAAGTTGACAGTCTGTTGGGCCTGCCATAGCAAGTCAAAGGTGCCCGTGGCACCACATTTAGCCAAAACTCCTCTCTTGCTCACTCTTCTTCACTTGCCCCCACTCCACGACCAACTACACGGTCAGTGGCATGCCACACGGTGTGTGGCAGATGCTGTGTCATATATCTTAGGCAAAAAAATTCCTTTTCCAATTCAAGGCTGTCCAAACCTCCCATCGAACACCTCACTACCTATCAAGGAGCCCATGTGACATCACTACACGGGAGGGTCTCACAAAAATGGTCATAACTCCTTCATCCAAACTCGAAATAAGGTGAAACCAAGTGCGTGGAAAGCTAACTCAAAGGGTTTTCACTTGACATGTCGTAGGTCACCTAGTTCTAAGTGTGCTAAAAGTGATAATCATTTAAAGTTGACCTTAGCATGAACTAACACCCAAAACTGAACTCGTAGGGAAGTCTTGAACTCGTCTAAATACTAGATGTCACCCATGACCCTAATATACTCCCTACAAACACAAATGAACATTGAAACATAGATATATAAGAGCATAGAGTTATGGGGTATCACAACATCTCCCCCTTGGGAACATTCATCCCCGATTGTCAAAAAACGTACAAAAAGAAGGTAATCATTAAGATTTTTGCAAAACATGGATGCAACAAATGCACTTAAACATTATTTTCAAAAAATATCTCTGCATAAACATCAAAAATAACCATAAAACTTATCAATATAAACATGAAATGCATGCAATGATATAAGGGCAAAAACTTAAGACTTAAAATCACATAAGGGAACTTAATTAGTACTTTAGGCTTGAATAGAATGGAAGAGATAGGGATATCACTTTTGCATGTCTGCCTCGCCCTCCTATGTAGCCCTTTCAACTTGTTGATTCCTCCAAAGGACCTTGACGGAAGATACTTCCTTGTTCCTCAACCTCTTCACTTATTTATCTGAGATTCTATCGGAACCTCCTCATAAGTTAATTTTCTTCAACAACCCCCATAATATCAAAAGGCACAATAACACTTTGGTCACCCACACACTTTCTCAACATAGATACATGGAAGACCGGATGTACCAAGTCCATTTCACTAGGCAACTCCAACTCATAAGCTACTTGCCAATCTTCCTCAACACCCTATAAGGACCCACAAATCTAGGTCTAAACTTACCTTTTTTGCCAAAATAGACCACACCCTTCATGGGTGAGACCTTTAAATAGACCTAATCACCAACTTTGAATTCAAGATCCCTTCTCCTCACATTGGCATGGGACATTTGTTGACTCTGGCCAGTTTTCAATCTTTCCTTAATCGCCCTCACCTTCTCCATGGCCTCTATAACAAAATCTGGACCTAACAAGGCCATCTCCCCTACCTTAAACCATCCAATTGGGGACCTACAATGTCTTTCATAAAGAGCCTCAAAAGGAGCCATACCATTGCTTGCATTATAGCTATTATTATAAGCAAAGTCAATCAATGGAAGATGATCATCCCAACTACCTTAAACTACAACACATAAGCCCTAAGCATCTCCTCAAGAGTTTGGATAGTTCTTTCGGCGTGGCCATATGTTTAAGGGTGAAAGACGATACTAAGCTTAACCTTGCTACCAAGACCCCTTTGGAAGGATCTCCAAAAGTGTGAAGTTAATTGAGCACAAAAATTCGATATGATAGACAAGGGCACTGCATGTAATCTAATCAACTTATGAATATACAACTTAGCATAATCTTCGGCTCCATAAGTAGTTTTGACCATTAGGAAATGAGCCAACGTTTCCATCCTATCAACCACAACCCAAATACAATCAAAACCCTTTCTAGTCTTAGGCAACTCAACCATAAAATTCATATTAATTTCCTCCCACTTCCAAATAGGAATCTATATATCTTGGGTTAGGCCACCTGACCTTTAATGTTCAACTTTGACTTGTTGGTAATTATGGTAACCGAACACAAACTAAGCAATATCCCTCTTCATACCACCCCAATAAAATATTTCCCTCAAATCCCTATACATCTTGGTAGAACCGGGGTGAATAGAATAGGAANAACCCAAATACAATCAAAACCCTTTCTAGTCTTAGGCAACCCAACAACAAAATCCATATTAATTTCATCCCATATACAAGTAGTAATCTCTATGTCTTGGGTGAGGCCACCCGACTTTTGATGCTCGGCTTTGATATGTTTGCAATTATGGCAACTAAACATGAACTTAGCAATATCTTTCTTCATACCTCCCCACCAATACAACTCTCTCAAATCTGTATACATCTTTGTAGAACCGAGGTGAATAAAATAGGAAGAGTTTTGAGCCTCATCAAGAATATTCTCTCCCAAGCCATCAACACTTGGCACATACAACCTACCTTGGTACCTAAGGGTACCATCTCCCCCTTTGGAGAAAACCTCGACCTTACCCTCTCTCGCCAAGACCTTTAATTCTAACAAGGAGGGGTCAAGAACTTGCTTTGCTTTTACCTCATCAACCAAGGAAAATTTTGAACCATCAACAATCATAATACCACCATTGTCAACCTCTTCGAACCTAACTCCTAATCTAGCTAATCGATGAACCTCTCTAGCCACTTCTTTTTCCCATTATCAACATGAGTTGGGCTACCCATAGACATCCTACGCAAAGTATCGGCCACAATATTAGCCTTACCAGGATGATAATGCACACTCACGTCATAATCCTTAAGAACCTCTAACCAACTTCATTATATCAATATGAGATATTTTGAGTAAACACATATTGGAGACTTTTATGATTGGTAAACACATCAACATGTACCCCATACAAATAATGACGCCAAATTCTCAAAGCAAATACCACTGTGGCCATTTCAAGATCATGAGTAGGATAATTATTTTCATGCACCTTAAGTTGCCTAGAAGCATAGGCTATCAACTTACCATTTTACATCAAAAGATAACCTAAACCAATTGGGCGGCATCACAATACACTACAAACACTTCCAACCCTTCCGATAGCGACAATATAGGAGCGGACACATGCTTCTCATTAAAGGTTTGGAAACCCTTTTAACACTCATTAGTCCACACAAACTTTGCCTTCTTTTGAGTCAACTTAGTCATGGGAGAGGCAATAGAAGAGAACCCATTTATAAACCTCCGGTACTAACCCGCTAAACCCAAGAAGCTTCTAATGTCCGATGGGGTCAATAGTCTAGGCCAATTTCTAATCATATCCGTCATTTTAGGATCCTCCTTAATACCATCCCCCAACACCACATAACCTAGAAAGGCAACCTCTTTCAACAAAAATTCACATTTCTGATACTTGGCATACAACTTCTCTTCCCTCAATCTTTGAAGCACTACCCTCAAATGACTCTTATGCTCTTCCTCACTTTGTGAATGGATCAAAATATCATCAACGAAAATCACCACGAACAAATCAAGTAAGGGTTTAAAGACCCTATTCATATGGTCCGTGAAGATAGTCGGTGCATTGGACAACCCAAAAGATATAACCATACATTCATAATGCCCATACCTTGTCCAGAAGGCCTTCTTAGGAATATCACACTCCCTCAACTTTACTTGATGATACCCGGACCAAAGATCGATCAATCTTAGAGAAGTGGCTAGCCCCTTGAAGTTGGCCAAACAAATAATCAATTCTTAGTAGAGGATACGTATTCTTTATGGTGACCCTGTTTAAGTTGTTGGTAGTCGATACACATTCTAAAGATACCATCATTTTTCTTCAGAAACAACATTAGTGAACCCCAAGGTGATTGGCTAGGCATAATAAATCCCTTCTCTAGCAAATCCCTCAATCGCTCCCTCAACTCTATTAACACCATCGGGGCCATACGTTAAGGGAAAATAGAAATGGGTTGAGTAACGAGAAGGAGGTCTATACCAAAATTGATTTCCCTTTCGGGAGGAACACCAGGAAAGTGATTTGGAAAGACATCAAGGAACTCATTTACAAATGGAACCTACTCTATAGGAAGGACCTTGGACTCTCACCTCTTAGAAATTAACTTATGAGTTTTAATGAAAGAGATGAATCTACCCTAGACCACCATATCTTCACTCTCCTACTCAAGAATGGGTTCATTTGGGAATTGGAATTTGAGCCTACGGGTTTTACAATCAATAGAGGCATAATATACATTCAACCAATCAATCCCAAGTATAACATCAAAATCCACCATTTCCAACTCAACAAGATCACAAGGCAATATCTTATGCAAAATGTAAATGGGATAATTTCTATGATTCTTTCTAGTAATAATAGATGCATCAATGAGGGTAGACACCTCATAATACTCAGATAACAACTCGAGTTCAACATGAAACTTGTTGGCAACAAAGGGGGTAACAAATGAAAGAGTGGCACCCGGATCAATCAATGCATACACATCAAAATCAAAGACTTTAACATACCAGCGATGATGTAAAAAACCTCCTCAATCCCTTGCCTCCCTTCAAGTGCATAGAACCAATTGTGGCTTAAGGAACCACCTTGTTGGCCACCTCTCCCAAAAAGGAATCGCATTTACACCTCAGTCTTGTGGATGAACATCCTTATCCTTGTTGAGATTACGAGGGAAATCTACCATCTTATGCCCTATTTCTCCACAACCATAGCAAGCACCAGTATACCTCAAGCATGGGCCACCATGAAACTTAACGCATTTTGGACACATAGCATTTGGCACCACACTACCATTACCTTGGGCCCTTGGATAGTCATTGGCAAGCCTCCCATTAGTAGTATTGAAGGACCCTTGGCCTTGATTGAACCGGCCACCTTTATGACTTTGGAACTTTCCCTAAAAATGGGCCTCTTAGACTCGTTCCCCATTCTCTTCCTCCATTTCTCCCCTTCCATTTATTTGGCATAAGTCATCAAACGGGACAAATCCATGTCACTAATTAACGTATCAGCCTAGCAATCCTCACTAATCAAATAAGATACAGCCATCACGAACTTGTTCATTCTAGACCTCGAATCGGCAACCAAGTATGGAGTATATTTAGAGAGTTGGTTGAACTTCAGGGAATACTCCCTCACACTCATAGACCCTTGTTCGAAATACATGGACTCCATCATTTTTGCCTCCCTAAGCTGAAGAGGGAAGAATTGATTAAGAAAAGTCACCTTAAACTCCTCCTATAGAACCATATTATTGTTTTCTTTCTCCTCATTCCATTGATCAAACCATATTTGTGCTACCCTTTTGCATTGGCAGGCCGCTAACTCCACCTTCTCTTCTAATCTAACACCCATAATAATCAAAATTTTGTAAGCCTTATCAATAAATTCTTAAGGGTCCTCATCCACTTTGGACCCATAGAATTCTAGTGGATTCATCCTCATAAAGTCTCTAACCCTAGATCCCAGGTAGGGGTATGAGGGGCTTGGGCCCCTTGGTTGACTTGACTGGCCATAGCTTGGGCTACCAAAGTGAGAGCATCTCGGAGCTCTCCACGAGCCAATTGTTCCTCAGGAATGCGGGCTCTTCTTCCTCTTATGTTAGGCATAATCTAAATAAGACAAAGAACATTCATTAGAGGAAAATTTTACCTAACTTCTGTAGTATGACATAGATCAAGATGAAGGGAAAAATTTCCTAAAACGTCTTATAGTCCCCTACTCATAGTTGTGGTACATAACACAACCATGAATAAGACTCTAATTGATGTAGTGTTTTGGATTCGGGGACCATTAACAACCTAGTGCTCTAAACCCAAGTTTGACACGACCCAAACCTTTGGCCTAGACGTGACATGGAAAATGGGGAACCCGAAGGGACACCAAACTAGCTTCTTACATATCATTACACATCCTTGGTCATGAAAGCAATTAAATAACATAAAAAGATTAGAAATAAGGGCAAAGGGGCTAAAGGGAATCCCTTCAAACATGAATATATGTATATGGTATTCTCTATATAGTGTTAGAATGTGAACATGCCCTACTCAGGGGTTGCGCATCGGGTACCCTTGTCAAGGGGTTTGTACCTTAAAAACCTATCGGTGGTTTGTACTCTTGGACCACGGGTGGTAGGGTGCGACTATCCATCAATATTGTTGGGGGTTTGTACCCATTAACCTATTAAAAGGTTTGTACTCCGGCACCACAGGTGGTAGGGTGTGACGATTCACCAAACAATTGACGGGATTTGTATCTCAATCACTAAGGGTGGTAGGGTTTGACGATCCACCAATAGTTTAATTGTCTCTTCTTATGCATATGCTATATCCTATGTAAGCATATTTTACTTGAACATTAATCATACATGCCATTTTATTACTATGATATCTATTGTTTATTTCTATGCATTTTAACTATGATGTCTATATCTTATTGCATTGTATCCAACATATTTAGTACATTCAAACATACTAATGCATACTTTATGCTTACATGATGTCACCATATAGGAATCGAAGTACTGCTTGATTATCCTCCTCCTCCATATGGCTAGTTCGATTGTCCTACAAGCATGTTGGTGAGTCCTCCATTTTAGGGACGTTGCTTATGATCTCTTGCTATGTATTAAGACTATATTTCTTTTGGTAGTGTATTGACTATGAGAGTGATCCCGATTGCTTGTCTTGGCCCCCGCTCTTATCTATGTAGTAGATGTGTTGTTAGACATGTTAGGTATCTATGCTTGAGCCTCGACTCTCTTGTTTTCTTGATGTTATGATATAGAAGTTTACCCTTAGTCTCAATTTCCCTTGTTTATGCTTGCCTATTATTGTCATTTTAATTGCTTCTGTGACCAAGGATGTATAATATTATGTTATAAGGATTGTTTGGAGTCCTTTAGGGTTCCCCATTTGTCGATCACGTCTAGGTCCTATGCTTGGGTAATGAAAAAGATGGTATCAGAGCACTAGGTTGTTAGATCTTCAGATTCCAACACACCGTGTTGATTAAAGTCCTACTCATGGTTGTGTTTTACACCAAAACTATGAGTAGGAGGCTATGAGACATTTTAGGAAATGTTTCCTTCTTCATGTTCTAAGTTGTACTATAGAGTTGAAGTAAGCTTTCCTCCCTGAACCCTTATTCTTTGCTATGCTAGATTATCCCTAACACAAGAAGAAGACGAGCTCGCATGCCCGAGAAGAAACTGGACAATGGGGAGCTTAGGGATGTTCTCACCTTGCTTGCACAAGTAGTGGCTAGTCTAGCCAATCAAGGGGCCCATGCCCCTCATGCTCCTATACCGGCCTCTTGGGATAGAGACTTCTTGAGAATGAATCCCCCAAAATTCCATGGGTAAAAGGTGAGTGAGGACCCTCAAGAATTCATTGATGAGGTTTACAAGATGTTTTCTATCATAGGTGTGAGGTCGAAGGATAAGGTATAGTTTGCAGCCTACCAATTCAAAGGGGTTGCTCAAATATGATACAACCAATGGAAGGAAAAGAAGGGAGTCAACTTTGTAGTGCTTTTGGAGGAGTTCAAGGTGGCCTTCCTTAAGCAGTTCATCCCCCTTGAACTTAGAAAAGCTAAGTTGGTGGAATATATGAATTTCAGACAAGGGTCCATGAGTGTGATAAATTTCAACCAACTTTCAAAATATGCTCCACATTTGGTGGCCGATTCAAGATCTTGGAAGAACAAATTTGTGGTGGGTATGTCCGACTTAGTTAGTGAAGAGTGCCTATTTACCATGTTGATTAGTGACATGGACTTGTCATGTTTGATAACCTATGTCGAGCAAATGAAAGGGGAGAAAGTGAGGAAAATAAGGGTTCATGAGGCTAAGAGGGCCCGTTTCAAGAGTAAGTTCCAAAAGGGTGGCTGGATCCACCAAGGCCAAGGTCCTCTTATGCTTCTAATTGGGTATTTGCCAATGACTTCCCACGGACTAGAGGTGTTGGTGTTATAGTTTCTAATGAGGTGTGTCCTAGTTGTGGTAAGAGTTATAAGGGACCATACTTGAGAGATACTAATGTATGCTTTAGCTGTGGGGAAGTGGGTCACAAAAAGCTAGTTTGCCCTCAAAATTGTAACATAGGAAAAAAGTTTCGTCCAAAAGGTGCTAATGCAGTCCCACTAAGAAGAGGTGGCCAACAAGATGGTGTTCCTAGGCACAATCGATTTTATTCGTTGCATAGGAGGCAAGTGATTGATGAGGTGCCCGACATTGTTACATGAATGCTGAAAAGCATTGACTTTGATTTGTATGTATGGATTGATACGGGTGCCACTCTTTGCTTTGTTACCCCCATTGTTGCCAAAAAGTTCCATGTTGACCCCGAAATGTTACATATCTACTCCTGTTGGTGCATCTATTATTGCTAAAAAAAGTTTATAGAAGTTGTCCTTTTTGTAACTTGCATAAAATATTGCCTTTTGATCTTATTGAGTTAGACATGGTTGATTTTGATATTATTCTTGGGATGGATTGGTTATATGCATATTATGTTTCTATTGATTATTGAACCCATAGGGTCAAATTCCAATGCCTAAATGAACCCGTCCTTGAGTGGGAGAGTCAAGATGTGGTGGTCAAGGGTAGATTCATCTCTTGCATTAAAGTTCCTAAGTTGATCTCTAAGGGGTTCTTTACTATCTTAAGGATTAGGAATGTGGAGTCTAAAGTCCTTCCCATAGTGTTGGTTTCGGTTGTAAATGAGTTTCTTGATGTCTTCCCAAATGACTTTCCTAGTGTTCCTCCTGAAAGGGAAATAGACTTTTGCATAGACCTCCACCCCCATACTCAACCCACTTCTATTGCCCCTTACTGGATAGCCCCGGTGGAGTAAAAAGAGTTGAAGGAGCAATTGAGGGACTTGTTGGAGAAGGGGTTCATTAGGACTAGCCAATCACCTTATGGTGCACTAGTATTATTTGTGAAAAAGAAGTATGGGTCCTTTAGGATTTGTATTGACTACCGGCAACTCAATAGAATCTCCATCAAGAATAGATATCCTCTTCCGAGAATTGATGATGTGTTTGACTAATTGCAAGGAGCTAGCCACTTCTCTAAAATTGATCTTCGGTCTGGGTGTCATCAAGTTAAGGTGATGGAGTGTGATGTTCCGTAAATGGCCTTCTAGACTAGATATGGGCATTATGACTTTGTGGTGATGTCTTTTGGGTTAATAATGCATCGGCCATCTTTATAGACCTAATGAATAGGGTCTTCAAACCCTACCTTGATTCCTTTTTTATGGTCTTCATTGATGATATTTTGATCTATTCTTGTGGTGAAAAGGAGCATAGGGCTCATTTGATGGTTGTGTTACAATGATCGAGGGAGGAGAAATTGTATGCTAAATATGAAAAGCCCAAATTTTGGTTGAGGCAGGTTGCCTTCCTAGGAGATATGGTTGCGAGGGATGGTATTAAGATGGATCCTAAGAAGTACAATATGATTAGAAATTGGCCTACACCATTGACCCTGTCAGACATTAGGATCTTCTTAGGCTTGGCAGCCTATTATCGGAGGTTTGTGAATGGGTTATCTTCTATTGCTTCCCCTATGAAAACGTTGACTCAAAAGAAAACTAAGTTTGTGTGGACCGATGAATATGAGAGGAACTTCCAAACTATGAAAGATAATATTGTGTCCGCTCCTATATTTTTACTTCCAGATGGGCTTGAGGGATTTGTTGTGTATTGCGATGCTTCTAGGTTAGTTTGGGTTGTATGTTGATGCAAATTAGTAAGGTCACAGCCAATGCTTCAAGACAACTCAACCTGCATGAAAAGACATATCTTACTTATGATCTTGATTTAGCCGCTATGGTGTTTGCTTCAAAGATTTGGCATCATTACTAGTATAGGGTGTATGTTGATGTGTTCACCAATCATAAGACCCTCCAATATGTATTCACTCAAAAGGATCTCAACTTGAGGCAAAGGAGATCGTTAGAACTTCTTAAGGACTATGATATGAGTGTTCATTATCATCCGAGTAAGGCTAATATGGTGGTGGATGCTTTGAGTAGGGTGTCTATGGGTAGCCTAGCTCATATTGATGGTGGTGATAAGGAGATGGCTACGAAAGTGCATCAGTTGGCTAGATTAGGGGTTAGATTGAATGAGATGGATAATGGTGGCATTGTTGTAGTTGATGGTTCTAAGTCTTCCTTTGTTGAGGAGGTGATAGCAGAGCAAAACCTTGATTTCTCCTTGTTAGAGTTAAAGGCCTTGGTACAAGAGGGCAAGGTGGAGGTTTTCTCCCAACGGGGAGATGGTACCCTTAGGTATCAAGGTAGGTTTTGTGTGCCTTCTGTTGATAGTTTGAGGGAGAAAATCCTTGATGAGGCCTATAATTCTTCTTATTCTATCCACGCCAGTTCCATCAAAATGTATAGAGATTTGAGGGATGTGGATTGGTGGGGAGGCATGAAGAGGGACATTGCCAAATTCTTTTTCGATTATCATAGTTGTTAACAAGTCAAAGCCAGACATCAAAGGCTGGGTGGCCTAATCCAAGACATAAAGGTTCCTACTTGGAAGTGGGAAGTTTTCGGTTGTCGTAGTTGTCAACATGTCACAAGACATAGAAATCCCTACTTGGAAGTGGGAGGTGATTAATATGGACTTTGTGGTTGGGTTGCTCAAGACTAGAAATAATATGGACTTTGTGGTTGGGTTGCTCAAGACTAGAAAGGATTTTGATTCCATTTAGATTGTGGTTGATAGGATGACAAAATCGGCTCATTTCCTACCGGTTAATACCATATTGGGGCTGAAGATTATGTAAGCTTGTACATCTATGACTTGGTGAGGTTGCATGGGATTCCTTTATTCATCATATCAGATC
>DF359577.1:0-25254 GCA_000787875.1 Solanum virginianum
GGAAGTTCAACATGCAGAATTGGGACACTAATAGGTATGTGTGATTGAATAATTAGTGTATTGTTAAAAGTTTGTGTAAGTAAAGGTTTAAACTTGGTTAAGCTATCCAATTGTTCTAACATTCGAGGACGAATGTTCCAAAGGGGGTAGGATGTAACACCCCATATCTTATAATACTAGTACTACGCAAATGAAAATGATATGGCTTTTCAAATTAATGTCAATTTTTAAAAGTGCTTGAATCTCATGTTAGAGGGCGATATGTGTGTCTAACGCTGAAGAGGGTCGAGTGTAATAAGTTTTAAGTGAAATTGAGGAGATCATGACCTTAAATGGAGTGAGAGAAGTATGGTTCCTATAGGACTTAGGAAGCTAGCTGGTAAGTCACCTACTTGCTTAGCTTAAACTTGCTAGCTAAACGAAGACGAGGCCAGATATTGAATTTATCCAAGTCCGATTATAAATAAAGTCCATGTAAATAGTGTATCTTTAGTCCATATTTTAGCATCATAAATGGGTTACACTTATAGTCCAATATGAAGAATAAAAGAGCCCAAGTACGTCATAACCCACTTGACTAATTGGGCCCAAACTAAATGAAGAGAAAGGGGAAAAATGGGTAGCCAAGGCCCATCAACTTTGAGACCCATTTAGGCCCAAGTGTGAGGGCTAAGCTGCTAGATCACTAGCTTATTAATATGTGCTAATATGTGGTAAAACAATCAAGAGAAATTTGACCAAAGTGACTCTTTAAAAGGGTTCAAAAAACAGCCCCTTAAGTCATTTCACTTGGAAACAATTTTCAGCTTTCCTAAAGACTTTTTCTCTCTCTTTACTTCACTTGACAAGGCAACCAATATAACCCTCTAGGGTTCTTGGAGAAGCCGTACATCTTGAAAGTAATGTTAAGTAAGTTTAGTTATGTGTTTACTATGGTTTATTATGGAAAATAAGAGACTATGTTGGTTAGGTATATGCTGAAACATTTGGAAAATATGCATTCCAAAAGTTGTTATACATGTTTCTTATTTATTTGGAAGCTTTTCTCTTTTTGGTTGGGTTGATTATAAAGGGAGACTACTGTTCTTAATGTGTATTGGTTCTATAATGATGCATAAAGGCTGCTGCACCATTTTTATAGTCCGTGAAAGTGAGTTCTTATGTGATATCGTAGCTGTGCTCGTAATAGAAACTTGTGGGCTGATTGATTGAGGGCTATTGTGTCACATCCTTCATGACTACTTTAATATTATCTAAACATGTTTTAAAGTTGTCTTGATGTATAAATGTGTTGAGGATAGTTTGGGTAAAGTTGACACAGGTTTGGAATTGTCGACGTCAAGATGTAGCGAAGGGATGTAATGTTATGCCGTCTATTTATATTTTGTGTAGAATTGTTATGTGTTGTGTTTTGTGGATGGTTGTAAGACTGTTATGGCACTAAATTAGGCTGCACATGATATGTATATGAGAATATGTATTAGAAAATGCGATTAGGGGCGGAAAAGTTGAAAGAATATGCTCGGACTTGCTGCCTGTATGTTGTTTTTTTATAAGATTGGGCTGCTAAGATATATCTATTGGCTATTAATGCTAGTTTTATCACCTACTATATTATAGATAAATATTTTTAGGAAGGGAAAGTCATCTCAAGGTAATAGCGAGGTCGTACATCGAGGTATGTAAGGCTATTTGATTTCGTATTACTTGGCATGAAATCTAGATTTTTCCTTGGCACATAAAGGACTTACCAACTCTGGCACAATTATTAACCATGTCTTTACTCTTTCACATGTGCATATGCTCCCATATATAGTCACCTTCAAATTTACATACACACATGGATACCAAGTTACATAAGTTCTTGTTGCTAAATAAAGTTCACAAGTTGTTTCATCTCATACGCATTTCATTATTTGTGTAATGTACTCTTTTCATTGTCATATTGTCTTGCATGATTATCTACATATCACATGCCATATATACAGCCCTACATCTCCAATATTATGACCACCAAAAGAATTATCTCAAAGGTAATTGAAAGGTGAAGTATATTGCTTATTGATGGGTGGTAACCCGAGGGGTGGAAGAATCACCTAGCCAGGGTCGATCCTATCACAGGGGTAGCCAAAGGGGTTAAAGGAAAAGCCTAGCCAGGGCCGATCCCAATATAGATTTACCACTGATCAACTGGTCATTGTTGTTACAAGCTGTGCACAGATTATACAGTAAAGGTAAAGTAATAAAAAGAATATAAAGTACATAATCCCATAATATAACTAAAGGTGGTCTCTTATCCTACATAATGCATAGTTTCATTTGAGTTGTTACTTCATATATAGTATTTCCGGCCTTACATATTCAGTATATTATCTCATACTGACGTCCCTTATAGGGGACCTGCATTTCATGCTGTAGGTACAGGTGATAGTAGATCTCTTTAGTAGGAGTACAGGATATCCAGCTGTGGTTACCAAGCTCCAGGTTGCTTCAATACTTTGCATGTCTAAAGCTTATATTTTTATGTTATACAGTTAGTCGAAGCGGGGCCTGTCCCAACTCTTATCAGATACTTTTCCTTACCTAGAGGCTTTGCAGACTATGCAAATTAAAGTGTAGTCATGTCTCATACTTTAGACAGCATGGCCCCAATGGCCTAGTCATATACATTTCCTTTTGGCTTGTTATTACTGTTTACTTTTTTAAAAGCATGTTGAGTGTAGAAATTCCTTACAATATTTATTGAAAGCACATGGATACAAGTTGGTTCTCTCGAGCCTTATCGGCAACATGTGCTAGTTTGCCTTAACGGGACTTTGGGTGTGACAATAGGTATGTTAGAGGTTTTTGATTTTGATATGTATGCATTGATAGACCCGGGTGCTACTTTTTCTTTCATTTCTACTTTCTGTTGCTAAAAATCTTCATGTTGGTCCCGAATTGTTATGTGAACCTTATGAATTATCTACCACCGTTGGTGAGTCCATTGTTGCTAAAAGAGTCTATAGAAATTATCCCGTGTTCATTTTCTATAAAATCTTGCCTTGTGATTTTGTTGAGTTAGAGATGGTGGATTTTGATATCTTTCTTGGGTTGGATTGGTTGCATGTATATCATACTTCTATTGATTGTAGAATCCGTAGGATTAAATTTCAATTTCCTAATGAGCCCATCCTTGAGTAGGAAAGTCATAATGTGGTGGTCAAAGGTAGATTCATTTCTTCTCTTGAAGTCCAAAGGTTGATTTCTAAGGGTTATCTCATCATCTTATGAGGGTTAGGGATATTGAGTCTAAAGTCCTTCCTGTTGAATTGGTTTTGGTTGTTAGTGAGCTTCTTGATGTCTTTCCCGATAAGCTTCCTGGTGTTCCTTCCAAAAGGGAAATAGATTTTGGTATAGACCTTCTTCCTGATACTCAACCCAATACCCTTACCGTATGGCCCCAATGGAGTTGAAGGAGAAATTGAGAAATTTGTTGGAAATGGGTTTTATGAGGCCTAGTAAGTCACCTTGGGGTACACCGGTGTTATTTGTAAAGAAAAATGATAGTTCTCTTAGAATGTGCATTGATTACCAGAAACATAATAGAGTCACCATAAAGAACAAGTACCCTCTACAAAGAATTGATGACCTTCTTGTTCAACTTCAAGGGGCTAGTCACTTTTCTAAGATTGATCTTTGGTTCGGGCATAACCAAGTGAAAGTGAGGGAGTGTGACATTCCCAAGATAGTTTTTCGGACTAGGAGTGGGCACTTTGTGTTTGTGGTTATGTTCCTTTGGTTGACTAATGCATCGACTATATTTATGGATCTCATGAGTAGGGTCTTTAAACCCTACATTGACTTATTTCTGGTGGTTTTTATTGATGATATCTTGGATTATTCTCATAGTGAGGAGGAGCATGTGAATCACTTGAGCATAGTGTTGCTAATCTTAAGGGAGGAGAGGTTGTATGCTAAATATGAAAAATGTGAGTTTTGTTTGAAAGAGGTTGAATTTTTGGGACATGTGGTGTCGGGTAATGGTATTAAGGTGGATCCTAAGTAGACGAAGGTGATTATTAATTGGCCTAATCCTTTTACTCCATAGACATTAGAAGTTTCTTAGGCTTGACGGGTTATTACCAGAGGTTTGTGAATGGTTTCTCTTAAATTGCTTCTCCTATGAATAAATTTACTCAAAAGAAGGCAAAATTTGTGCGGACTGATAAGTGCAAAAAGAGTTTCCAAACTTTGAAGGATAAGCTTGTCTCCTCTCCTATCTTGGCTCAACTGAAAGGGTTGGAAAGATTTATGGTATATTGTGATGCCTCAAGAATTGGTTTGGGGTGTCTTTTGATGCAAAGTGGTAAGGTGATAGCATATGCCTCTAGACAACTTTAGGTACATGAGAAGAATTATCCCACCTATGATCTTGAATTGGTGGCCGTGGTATTTCCTTTAAAAATTTTGCGTTACTACTTGTATGGGGTTCATGTTGATGTGTTCACCAACCACAAGAGTCTCTAATATGTGTTCATCCAAAAAGATCTTAATTTGAGGCAAAGAAGGTGGTTAAAGCTCCTTAAAGATTATGACATGAGTGTGCATTATCACACCGACAAAGCTAATGTTGTAGATAATGCTCTAAGTAGAGTGCTCATGGGGTGTTTGGCTTGTATTCATGATGATGGCAAAGGAATGGCGAGAGAAGTTCACCGGTTGGCTAGGTTGGGGGGTTAGCTTGGACAAAGTTGAAAATGGTGGGGTAGTGGTTGTTGATGGTTCTAAATCTTCCTTGATTGAGGAGTTAAAGGCAAAATAAGATCTTGACCCCACCTTGCTAGAGTTGAAGGCCTTGGTTAGTGACGTTAAAGTGGAGGTTTTCTCCTAAGGGTGAGATGGTACCTTAAGTACCAAGGTAGATTATGTGTGCCTAATGTTGATGACTTGAGGGAGTTGATTTTGAGAGAGGCTCATGACTCATCCTATTCTATTCTTCCTGAGTCCATGAGAATGGATAGAGACTATAGGAAGGTACCTTGGTAGAGGTTGGTAAGATTGGTCTGATTGTACCAGATTTGGTTATGGAAGCTTTGGAGAAGGTGAGGTTGATGAGGGAAAGGTTGAAGAGGGCTCAAAGTGGGCAAAAGTCATATTCCGATATGAGAAGTAGAGATCTTGAGCTTAAGGTTGGTGATTGGGTTTACTTGAAGGTCTCACCTATGAAGGGTGTGATCAGGTTTGGCAAGAAAGAGAATTTAAGCCTAATGTTTGGGGGTCCTTATAGGGTGTTGAGGAGGATTCGTAAGGTGGCCTACAAGTTGGAGTTGCCATTGATATGAGTATGATTCATCCACCCTTCCATGTGCCTATGTTGAGAAAGTGTATAGGTGACCCAAGTGCTGTTATGCCTTTAGATGTTGTGGGTGTTGTAGAAGATAATTTGACCTATGAGGAGGTGAGTCCATTGTTGCTAAAAGAGTCTATAGAAATTATCCCCTGTTATGCCTTTAGATGTTGTGGGTGTTGTAGAAGATAATTTGACCTATGAGGAGGTCCTGGTAGAGATTTTGGATAGATAAGTGAAGATATTGAGGAACAACGATGTTGTATCCGTCAAGGTCCTTTAGAAGAACCAACAAGTTGAAAGTGCCACATGGGAAGCCGACGTGGAAATGAGAAAGCGATATCCATATCTCTTCCACACTACTCAAGTCGAAGAGTACTAATTTATGTCTCCTATATTATTTCAAGTCTTAAGTTTTAGGCCTCATGTTATTTTGCATGCATTCATGTTCATGGTAACAAGTTTATGGTGATTTTTGACATTCATGTTGAGATTTTTGAAAATGATGTCTAAGTGCATTTGTTGCATTTATGTTGGGCTGAAATCTTCATGATTACTTCTCTTATGTATGTTTCTTTGACATTTGGGGACGAATGGGGAGATATTAAAATGCCCCAAAAATGTGCTTTGGAAAAAGAATGTTCCCAAGGGGGTAATATTGAAACACCTACAAAAACGCCCCAAAAATGTGATTCAAAAATGCCCATAATCGTAATTTCCATATATCTAAAATCCGTGGGTGATATCACAAATTCGACTTCATATTCTTGATTAGGGGAAAAATTGAGTGGAATATCGGTATAACTCTAAGCTTAGAAGACCTATAGTGAAAAATGATTTTCATAAATTTATTGGAGATAGAATGGGTGCGCTATGGTTCCGCGACGCGGACCTATCGCAGATCAGTGTTATCACTTAATTTTTCCTGTTTTGGCCTAAGGCATTGGGGTCATGGCCCCATGCCCATTTATGCATAAAAACACTTGTACATAACCATTTTTTTCAACTCTATATCACTCAAGACACTCTCAAAATCCCCTCCAAGACTTAACCAAATATTTCATCCAAATTCAAGTGTCTCAAGCTGAAACGCCCCAAAAAGGCCCCAAAAATGTGCTTTGGAGATGCCCAAATTGTAATTTCCAAATATCTCAAAATCCGTATGTGATATCAAAAATTCAACTTCACTTGCTTGATCAGGAGGCAAAATTGTGTGAGAAATGGGTATAACCCCGATTATAAAGGACCAGTAGCGAAAGATGATTTTTGAAAAAGTTTGATTTCCAGTAATGATCCGTGGCTTAGCCGCGACGCGCCAGGGGTACAGATCAGTGTTAATTTTTACTGAAAATTTATTTTGGCCTAAAGGCCTTGGGGTCATAGCCCATTCCCAGTTATACATAAAACAAATGTATACTTAGCCATTTTTCAACTCTATATCAGTCAAGACCCTCTCAAAACCCTCTCTAACACTTAACAAAATATTTCATCCAAATTCAAATGTCCCAAGCTTAATTCTGGATTTCAAGAACTCAATTCAATCTTCAAGTCTCCTTTAAGACTACATCAAGAAAATCCAAGTTTGAGGTATATGAGTTTCATCCATTGGGTCCTTTCATACATGAAGCCCAATCTCTCTTTTTATGAAAAGTGCATGATTCCTTGTTGTATTTTCTATAGGAATTATGTTGGGGTTTTTATGAAATGTCGATTGAATATACATGTTTATCTATTTCAAACTTATACTATGAATTGGTTTTGTCTATTGAGACTATGCATGTTTTGAGCTATGAAACTATGATCTATTATGAGATTTTCAAGCTATTCCTTAGTGATTCTTCATCTTTCACTACGCGAGCCTCTAGAAAGAAGGCGATGATGGATTTCAAGGTATCTTACATGAGCGTTATACTATGTGTTGGTGGATTGATTTACATTATGTTATCTGATATTATTTCACTCTTGAATTGCATGATTTTGAACTAACATTACACATCCGCCATGTGTTTGATAAAATGTCTTGATAAGGATTCTTGAGTTATTGATGATCTATTGCATGGTTTACAAGTGAAATAATGTTATGATGATTAAGGAATTGCATGTATGCATTGAATTTATTAAAAACACCTATAGTGTTGTAAGTTGACCACACCTTTTTGGGGGGTAACATTATCACGACCCGAACGTAGGGCATAACTATGACTGGCGAATGGGGAACTCGAAGGAACCCCAAACAAGCCTCTTTGCATATTATTACACATCCTTGGTCACTGAAGTAATTGAAAATGAATAAGACAGTAGAAATAAGGGCATAGGGACTAAGGGAAAAAGTTCATTTCATAAAACATCAAGAGAGTCAAGCTTATAGCATCATTACATACTTGTCCAACAACACCTCTAAACATAGAGCTTAGCAGGGGCCAACATAAGCAACTGGGCTCACCCTCATAGTTAAAATATATAATAAAGGAAAGAGTCGTAATACATAACATAAGAGCATAAACATTGTCCTCGGAATGAAGGACTCACCAAATAGCTTGAGAGGAAGATCTTACTGGCCACGTGGAGGAGAATGATCAAGTGGGGCTTCGGTTCCTACATGGTAACATCATGTAGGCATAGAGTATGTATTAGTACGTTTGAATTTACTAAGTA
Organism: Solanum virginianum; assembly: GCA_000787875.1. Lineage (NCBI taxonomy): Eukaryota > Viridiplantae > Streptophyta > Magnoliopsida > Solanales > Solanaceae > Solanum > Solanum virginianum. The sequence goes on from DF359577.1 coordinate 7,985, forward strand.
TGTAGGATGTAATGCTAGCAAGGGATAGGCAACATAATCGAAATGCGTAATTATAAGCAAATGATAGGTATAACATCAATATGACATGCATGATCAATGCTTAGGGTATAACATGCTTGTAAATCAAGATCAAGGAATGTAAACTCAATATTGAATACATACTCAAACCCCTTTTTACTAACCTTCATGAAATGGGCTAAATGGCCCCTACTCACCTTACGGTATAACCTTTTTGGGGAGTGTTACCAATACCCCTACCATCTGACATGGTCTTTTTGATGGGTAGTATGAGGATGCTCTATATTACGATATAATATTTTGGGTAGGAGCCATGATTCATTCTACCTTACAGCATGGCCTTTTGGATAGAATGTCTAGACCTTACGATATGATCTTTTCAGTGGAGACTATTAGTCTTTCTACCTTATGACATGGCTTTTTCGGAAGGGTGTCCATACCTTACGATATGATCTTTTCGGTAGGAACCATTAGTCATTCTACCTTATGGAATGGCCTATTCGGTAGGATGTCCCTACCTTACCATATGATCTTTTCAATAGGAATCAAAGAACTAGCTCATCAGACCATTACATTTCAAGCATCAAGGGAGGGCCTTCTACATTTTCTCAAGAACACAACAAACATGGGAGCCCAATAATCTACTTGCAACACCATAGGTACTTTTCATGAAAATAACTCATATAAACATTGGTATCATCATCATAAAGTCATTCAATTCATATGCCATGCTTTAGACCTTTAACAACTTAAGAATCTATAACATGACATTTTATTAAATACTTGGCGGGTGTGTAGTGCCAGTGTAAAACCATGCAATTCAAAAGTGGAATTAAGCCAAAATAATTTGGTGTAATACTATCAATAGAAACTTGGTAACATCCTCAAGCAACAAACATCAAAACCCTTCATCAAATCTCATATTGTATCTTAGATTCATAGCTGAAAACATGCTAAAAACATCACCATTTCATAAACCCCAACATAGTGTGCAGTGAAATTCATAATAGATAAGACCCATGAGTAAATCAATTTTAAATCATGCAATTTTAAGTAAAAAGGAGCTTAGGTATCATGGGTGAAAAGAACCCATGAAAGAAACCCACATACCTTGAATTTGAAGAATCCTTGAAGAAGATTGGAGATGGAGACTTGAAACTTGAATGAGAACCTTAAGATCCAGATGAGTTCTAAGAATTGAAATTTGAAGATTTAATACTGTCTAAGTGTTTGAAAGAGTATTTGGGAATGTCTTAGATGATATGAAGGTGAAATAAGGCTAAGTATAGGTATTTTTTCACATAAGAAGGCTTAGGCCCAAGACTCAAAAGTCTTGCACTGAACTTGAAAACTGGCACCAAAATAAAACAGAGACGCATCAAGCCACAAACGCGTACCACACATCAAAAATTGACACTTTAAAATTTTAGATTTTCTTACGGTTGCTCTAAAATCAGGGATAGACACGTTCCCCACTCAATTTTGACCCCTAAATAAGAATATAAAGTCAAATATTCGATATTATGCATGAATTTTGAGATATAAGGAAATTATGATTCCGGACACTTTTGAGGCACATTTTTTGACACTTTTTATATACCCCATATCTTACATGTACTCGTCATATGTAAATGGAGCATGATATGGCTTGGTGAAATCAACACCTATTTCTAAAAGTGCTTGAACTTCAGCTTAGAAGGTTATGTGTATGTCTAATGCTTAAGATGAGCGAGGGCATATAAGTTTTAAGCCAAATTGGGGAGGTAGAGGCCTTAAATAAGGTGAGATAATTGAGGTGCTTGTAGGTCTTAGGAAGCTAGCAGGTGAGTCACCTATGTGCTTAGCTTAAATATGCTAGGTAGACGGAGATGAGACCCGATACCGAATCAGCCCAAGTCTGATAATGAATAATGCCCAAGTTAAGGGTGTAATTACACATCATGGGTTAGAATTACATATAATAAAGATGAGAATCCAAAGATAATTATATGAAAGGTCCAATTACATTCAAAATCTTCTTAAAATTATGGGCCTAAACCAAGTGGAATATAAGAGAAAAATAGTAGCCCAAGCCCACCAAACTAAGACCCATGAAAGCCCAAGTGAAAGGAGCAAGTATGAGCATCACCTACTTGACTTTATATGGTAGAAAAATCATTATAAATTTGGCCAATGCTATCCATTTAAAAGGGCTTAAAAACAGTCCCTTAAGTCATTTCACTTTGGAATAATTTTCAGCTTTCCTAAAGACTTTCTTTTACTCTTTACTTCACTTCACAACACAGCAAATAAAACACTCTAGGGTTCTTGAAGAAAATTTCAATCTTGAAGGCTAAGGTAAGTGGAAATATCCATGGTAGCCACAAAAACCAAAACCCTATAGGATTCTTGAAGGAAACCTGAATCTTGAAGGCTAAGATAAGTGGAAATATCCATGTATTTGGCATACTTTTCCCATAAAATACAAGAAGTATATGCTAGTTATGCTTGTGAACAAAGGTTAAACAACATGTGTTTAGAAAGTTGCTGCACACTTGCCTTTTTATTAGTGACTTTTCTATGGTCTGTGGGCTAGATTATGAAGGGAAGTTGATGTTCTAAACATGGTTTAACTTATAAATATTAATCTAAGGTTGCTGCCCTAATGTTGTTTCACTTAAAAACAAGTTTTATTATGCTATCTTAAGTATGATATTGGTTGGAACTTGTGGGCTGATTGATAGAATGCTATTGGCTCGCATCCTTCATGACTACTTTGGTAATGTTCTAGGACTTTTTTAAGGTTGTTTCTATGTATGGATGTGTTGAGGACAATTTGGTTAAACTCTAGATTGTTTTGAATTATTGACATCGAGATATAGGGAAATTGCGTAACGTTGTGCTACATAATGGTATGTTGTGTGGAGTTGATATGTGTTGTGAATAGTAGACAGTTTCCAGCATTTTATAGAACTAAACAGACTGTATACACCATGCATATTGAATGGATAGTAGACACATATGCTTATGGGTGGAAAGGATAAAATAACATCGTTGGGTCGATGCTTACGGGTTGCTGCTCGAAGTTTATTTTTAAATTAAAGTAGATGGCCAAGACATGTTTAGTAATTACTAATGCTTGTTGTATTACCCCCCCACTAATGTAGATAAATACTTGAGAGAAAAGGAGGTTACTTTGAGGTAATAACAAGGTTGTACAACGAGGTATGTAAGGCTACTTGATTTCGTATTATTTGTCATGAAACATAGATCCCTCCTTGGAACATAAAGGCACTTACCAACTCTGACATAACTAATAACCATGTTTCCCCTCTTTCACGTGTTCATGTGCTCCCTTATATAGTCATCTTCAAATCTGCATACATACTTAGGTACCAAGATATATGGATTCTTGTTACTAAATAATGTTCATGAGTTGTTTTATTTCCTATGTATTTCATTACTTGTATAAGCTATTCTTTTCATTGTGGTATTATTTTGTACAGTTCCTTACATGTCACATGCTATATCTATGGCCCTACAACTCCAATATTATGACCACCAAAATAATTATCTCAAAAGTAATTGGAAGATAAAGTAAAGTAAGTTGTTTATTGATGGGTAGTAGCCCTAATGGTAGAAGAATCACCTAGGATGGGCCGATCCCATTACGGGGGGGAGCCCAAGGGTGAAAGGAAAAGCCTGGCATGGGTCAATGACGATATTGATTTACCACTAATCAACTGGTCATTTGTATTACATGTTGTGACTAAATTATATAGTAAAGGTAAAGTAATAAAAAGAACATTATGTACATGATTCCATAGAATGACTAAAGGTGGTTTATTATTCTTACACCAGTGCATGATTTCATTTGAGTTCTTACTTCATATATAGTATTTCCTACCTTACATATTCAGTACTTTATCCCGTACTGACGTCCCTTGTGGGGGACTTGCATTTTATGCTGTAAGTACAGGTGCTAGTAGATCTCCCCAGTAGGAATACAGGATATCCAGCTGCTGTTACAAAGATCCAAGTTGCTTTAGGGCTTTCTGCGTCTAGAGATCATATATTTCTGTATTGTATAGCTAATCATGAGGGGGGGCCTGTCCTGACCCTTATCTGATACTGTTCCTTGTCTAGAGGCTTTGTAGACTATGTAAATTAAATTGTGTTCATGTCTCGTACTTTAGACATTGTGGCTCCAACAACCAAGTCATATGCATTTTTCTTTGGCCTGTGATAATTGTTTGCCTTCTTAAAGGCATGCTGAATATGGAAACCCCTTATAATATTTATAAAAAGTGTATGGGTATAGGTTGGTTCTCCCGAGCCTTATCGGTAATGGGTGCCAGTCCGCCTTAATGGGTCTTTGGACGTGACAAAAGTGGTATCAGAGCGGGTCATCCTAGGGAGTCTACAAAGCTATGTCTATGCAGAGTCTTGCTTATTGATGTGTTGTATACCACATTTATAAGCACGAGGCTATGTGGCAGTTATGAGTTGTCATTTTCTTTTCATTCTTTAGGTCGTGCCATAGAGCCAAATATAATTGGTGGATTGTGTCTAACCTATATATTGTTTTGTACAACAAGTACGACAGAAACAATAAAAAGTAAAGACAAAGAGAAGGAAGTAGAAGTGGTAGTTGGTGTAGCTGGTCGGGTGAGACAACGAAATATGGCCCAAGATGAGTCTCCGTTGCAAACGTCTCCAACTCCTCTAGCTCCTAATGAACCAGGAAGTCGTGATATTCCTCCAGAACCACCTATCGATGCCACCATTCAGGATCTGAGAAATCTAGTCCAGCTATTAACTCGTATAGTTGTTGGCTAAGGTTAAAGACAAGAAGGCCCCGTTATATGTGTAGGTGGTACAAATAGGGCAGCTAGCATGAGGATACATGACTTTCATAATTTGGACCCTTCATCTTTAAGCGGGTCAAATCCTAATGAAGATACCCAAGAATTTGTTGACCAGATTCAACGCACTTTAGATGTTATGCTTGTCAGTGGTACAGAAGCTATTGAGTTAGTGACAAATAAGTTGAAGGGTATGGCTATATTGTGGTATGAAGCTTGGAAGCAATCCAAGGATATAGATGCACCTCCAACTACTTGGAAGAAGTTCAAAGAGGGATTTCTTGACATTACCTGCCATTAGAAATTTGAGAGGCTGTGCAAATCAGTTCTTGAATCTTCAGCAAGGGAATATAAACGTGAGGGAATATAGCCTCCAATTTAATTCCATGGTCAGGTATGCTCCTAATGTGGTTTCTACTATGGAAGATAGAGTTCACTGATATGTGGATAGGTTGGATACATATCTGGTTATAGATTATACCATTGCTACTTTGAATAAAGACATGGATATAGCGAGGATATAAGCTTTTGCACAGAAACTAGTGGATTAGAGGCAAAAGAGAAGGGCATGAAAGTTAGAAAGGGGGAAATCCAAGAGGACTAGATCTATGGGGCTATTTACGCCATCCCAAGGTGAGATTAGGCCTCGGTTTTCAAATGGACCACCTAGGCCATCATCCTCCTACTCTGCAGCCAGTGTTACGCCACAACTTCAAGGGTCTAGAAGTAATCAGTTTGGTCAACAAGGTGAGGGACAAGGTGCACGAAAAATAGGATATTTGGCAGGCCAGCAAATGACTCCTAAGTAGCCTTGTAAATAGTGTGGAAGAAGTCATTCAGGTATATATTGTGTTGGGACAGATGGTTGTTATTAGTATGGTCCGCTAGGGCATATGATGTGAGATTGCCCGAGAAGACGTATGGGTGATACAGTACAATTTACTGGGTCAGTTGTTGCATCATCATCATCAGTTCCTCCATTAAGGAGGGGTCAGTAAGCACTTACAGGTCATGATATAGGTGTTAGAGGGGTAGTTAGCTCTAGCGGAGTCCAGAATCGCACTTACGCTCTAGGGAACCAGCGAAATTTTGAAGATTTACCCAATGTGGTCATAGGTACATTGTCCATCATTTCACATAATGTATATGGATTAATTGACCCTGGTTCTACACTATCATACATCACTCCACTAGTTGTTGGGAAGCTTAAGAGAATGCCTAAATTATTGAACAAACCATTTGAAGTGTCTACACCAACCGATGAATCTATTATAGCTAGAAGAGTTTATTATGACTTGTAATAACTATTTGTGACCGTGAAACATTGGTTGTCCTTATTGAGCTAGAAATGGTGGAATTCAATGTTATAATGGGTATGAATTAGTTTGCTTCTTGATATGCCACCATGGATTGCTGAACTAAGAGAATGTAGTTCCACTTTCCAAATAAGGCAGTTCTAGAATGGGAAGGCAATATTGGGCACCGAAGGGTAAGTTTATCTCTTATTTTAAGGCAAGAAAGATGGTATCTAAGGGATATATATGTCATTTAGTTAGAGTAAAGGATACAAAGATGAAATTACCAACTCCTCAGTAAGTTCCAGTAGTGAATGAAATTGTTGATGTATTTCCTGAAGATCTTCTAGGATTACCTACAAAATGAGAAGTAGATTTTGGTATTGACCTAATTCCAGGCACTCAACCTATTTCCATCCATCCATATAGAATGGCCCCAGCAGAATTATGTGAATTAAAGAGCAGTTAAAAGACTTATTGGGGAAGGGTTTTATAAGACCTAGTGTGTCCCTGTGGGATGCACCAGTGTTATTTATACGTAAAAAGGATAGCACTTTAAGAATGTGTATCAACTATCAATAATTGTATAGGGTGACATTAAGAAAAAATACCCCCTCCCTAGGATTGATGATTTGTTTGATCAGTTACAAGGTGCCAAATGCTTTTCAAAAATTGATCTAGGATCACGTTATCACTAAATGACAGTGAAGGAGAAAGATATACCTAAGACAACTTTCAGAACACGCTATGGTCACTTTGAATTCCTTGTTATGTCCTTTGGGCTAACAAATCCACCAACAGTTTTTATGGATCTGATGAATAGGCTATTCAAGCCATTCTTGGATGTGTTGGCTATATTGTGGTATGAAGCTTGGAAGCAATCCAAGGATATAGATGCACCTCCAACTACTTGGAAGAAGTTCAAAGAGGGATTTCATGATAGTATTTAGAGATCATATTTTTGTACATTTAAGATCAGAATAGGACCATACAAATCACTTACGACAGGTGTTATAAGTTCTTCGTGATCGACAGTTGTATTCCAAGTTTTCTAAATGTGAATTTTTGTTAAAATTAGTGGCATTCTTGGGTCATATTATATCTGATAAAGGAATAAGGGATGATTTATAAAAGATAAGAGTTTGTGAAAGATTGACCAAGGCCAACAATACCCACGGAAGTTCAAAGCTTGCTAGGGTTGGCAGGTTGTTACAGAAGGTTTATTGAGGGTTTTTCTTCTATTTCTGCACCTTTAACGAAGTTGACACATAAGGAAACTAAGTTCCAATGGAATGATGCATGTGAAAAGAGCTTCCAAGAGTTGAAAAGCAGGCTAACTTCTATGCCTGTGCTAATACTTCCAGAAGGCACCAAGGGTATATAGTGTATTACGATGCTTCAGGAGTTGGCTTATGATGTGTACAGACACAACATGGTAGGGTAGTTGCTTATGCTTCGAGACAATTACGACCGCATGAGAAAAACTATCCAACATATGATCTTGAGCTTGTAGTAGTTGTGTTTGCTCTGAAAATATGGCGCCACTATCTGTATGGGGTTTATATTGACATATATACTGATCATAAGAGCCTGTAGTACATCTTTAAGCAGAAATACCTAAGTTTAAGGCAACAAAGATGGTTAGAGTTAATAAAGGATTATGACATTGATATACTATACTATCCGGGGAAAGCAAATGCGATAGCCGATGCTCTAAGTCATAAGACAATCATAAGTATTACTGATCAGACTGTGGTAAATCAAGGAATAACTAAAGATCTTTGTCAACTAGCCGGTTTGGGAGTTTGCCTCCTTAAACCTCTAAAGGAAGGTATTGTTATGCTTAATGCTGCAGAATCTTCATTACTAATGGAGGTAAAGGAAAAGCATTTCAGGGATCCTATTTTACGTCGACTTAAGGAAATGGTGAGTTAGGGTATGATGAAGGGCTTTGAACTTACAAAAAGTAGAGTACTTTATTGCCAAAGTAGATTATGTGTGCCTGATATTAATTGACTAAAAAGGAGGATAATGGAAGAAGCTTATCATTTAAGATATTCCATTAATCCAGGATCAACTAAGATGTATCATGATCTGAAGGGAATGTTTTGGCGGGGAGGCATGAAAATGGACCTTGTAGAATTTTTGGCTCAATGTCCATATTGCCAACAAGTCAAAGTAGAGTAGCACAAGCCGAGAGGTTATATGTAGAGTATAGAGCTTCCAACATGGAAGTGGGATATGATCATATGGATTTTGTTACTAGGTTGCATCGCTCATTTCAGAAGTTTGACTCCATATGTGTAATAGTTGATAGACTCACAAAGTCAGCACACTTTTTGCTAATTAAGAGTGATTATATAGCTGAAGAGTATGCAAAATTATACCTCAAAGAGATAGTCAGGCTACATGGAGTCACAATCTCAATTATATTTGATGGGGAAGCTCAATTCATAGCAAAGTTTTGGAAATCCTTCCAAAGGAGTTTAGGTACACAAGTGAATTTAAGTACAACTTTCCACTCTCAAATAGACAGTCAAGCAGAATGCACCATTCAGATACTTGAAGATATGTTGAGAGCATGTGCATTGGAATTTAAAGTGAGTTCGGTGGACCACTTGCCACTTATTTAATTTCCCTATGATAATAGCTACCACTCAAGTATCAAGATAGCACTTTATAAAGCTTTGTATGGAAGAAAATGTAGGTCACCAATTGGATGGTTTGAAATGGGTGAAACCATCGTACTTGGGCCAGATTTAGTACAACAAGCCATGGAAAAAGTTAGGGTAACACAACAATGGCTAGAAACAGCCCAAAGTCATCACCAGTCATATGTGGACGCTAGGAGGAGAGGACTGGAATTCTCAGTAGGGGATTGGGTATTTTTAAAGGTGTCTCCAATGAAAGGGGTTATGAGATTTGGTAAAAAGGGAAAACTGAGCCCACGTTACATAGGGTGGTACAAAATTATTAAGAGGTTCAGACAGGTGGCATATCAACTAGGGCTACCCAAGAGCTTTCAATGGTCGTTACATAGGGTGGTATAAAATTATTAAGAGGTTCAGACAGGTGGCATATCAACTAGGGCTACCCAAGAGCTTTCAATGGTTCACCCAGCCTTTCATGTCTCAATGTTTTGAAGATGCATAAGTAACCCATCTTGTATCACTCTTATTGAAGATGTGCAGGTTATAGAAGATCTTACCTATGAAGATGTACCTATTACTATTCTATATCAACAAGTTAAGAAGCTAAGGAATAAAGAAATAGCTTTAGTAAAAGTATTATGGAGGAACCAACAAGCAGAAGAGATAACATGAGAGGCTGAGAAAGTAATGAAATCAAAATACCCTTACTTATTTGAAGCTAAAGAGGAAGTCCAACATGCAGGGTTGGGGCACTAATAGGTACGTGTGATTGAATACATATTGTGTTGTCAAAAGTTTGTTTAAGTAAAGGTTTAAACTTGGTTAAGCTATCCAATTATGCTAACATTCGAGGACAAATGTTCCTAAACAGGGGAGGATGTAACACTACACATCTTACATATACTAGTCATATGTAAATGGATCATGATATGGCTTGGTCAAATCAACACCTATTTTTAAAAGTGCTTGAACTTCAACTTAGAAGGTTATGTGTACGTATAATGCTTAAGAAGAGCAAGGGCATATAAGTTTTAAGCTAAATTAGGGAGGTAAAGACCTTAAATGAGGTGATAAAATTAAGGTGCTTGTAAGACTTAGAAAGCTAGCAAGTGAGTCACCTATGTGCTTAGCTTAAATATGCTAGGTAGACAGAGACAAGACCTGACACCGAACCAGCCCAAGTCTGATAATAAATAACACCCAAGCTAAGGGTGTATGGAAGATTGGAAGCCCAAGATAATTACATGAAAGGTCCAATTACATTTAAAATCTTCTTAACATTTTGTGCCTAAACTAAGTGGAATATAAGATAAAAATGGTAGCCCAAGCCCACTAAACTAAGACCCATGAAAGCCCAAGTGAAAAGAGCAAGTAGGAGCATCACCTACTTGACTATACATGGGTAAAAAATCATTAGAAAGTTGGCCAAAGATATCCATTTAAAATGGCTTAAAAACAATCCCTTAAGTCATTTCACTTTGGAACAATTTCTAGCTTTCCTAAAGACTTTCTTTTACTCTTTACTTCACTTCACAAGGCAGCCAGAAAAAAACTATCTAGTGTTCTTAAAGGAAACCAGAATAAGGCTTAGGTAAGTGGAAATATCCATGTATTTGGTATACATTTCCCATGAAATATAAGAAATATATGCTAGTTATGCTTGTGAACAAAGGTTGGACAACATGTGTTTAGAAATTTGTTGCACACTTGCCTTTTTATTAGTGACTTCTCTATGGTTTGCGGGATGGATTATGAAGGGAAATTGATGTTCTTAACATGGTTTAAGTTATAGATATTAATCTAAGGTTGCTACCCTGATTTTGTTTCACTTAAAAATGAATCTTATTGTGCTATCTTAAGTGTGATTTTGATTGGAAATTGTGACCTGATTGATGGAAGGCTATTGCCTCACACCCTTCATGACTACTTTGGAACTATTCTAGGACTTTTTTAAGGCTATTTTATGTATATATGTGTTAAGGACAGTTTGGTTAAAGTATGGATAGTTTTGAATTGTTGACGTCGAGATATAGGGAAATGGCATAATATTGTGCTACCTAATGGTATGTTATGTAGAGTTGGTGTGTGCTGTAAATTGTGGACTATTTCCAGCATGTTATGGGACTAAACTAGGATGTATACACAATGTATATGGAATGGGTAGAAGACACATATTCTTAGGAGTGGAAAGGATGAAATGATATCGTTGGGTCGATGCTTACGGGTTGCTACCCGAAGTTTATTTTTAAATTAGATTAGACTACTAAGACATTTTTAGTAATTACTAATGCTTGTTGTATTACCTCCCACTGATGTAGATAACTACTTGAGAGAGAAGGAGGTTACTTCGAGGTAATAACGAGGTTGTACAATGAGGTATGTAAGGATACTTTATTTCATATTATTTGACATGAAACATAGATCTCTCGTCGGCATATAAAGGCACTTACCAACTCTGATATAAGTAATAACCGCGTCTCCACACTTTCACGTATTCATATGCTCCCTTATATAGTCATCTTCAAATCTACATACATACTTGGTTACCAAGATACATGGATTCTTGTTGCTAAATAAAGTTCATGAGTTGTTTCATCTCCTATGTATTTCATTATTTGTGTAACCTACTCTTTTCATTGTGGTATTGTTTTGTATAGTTCCTTACATATCACATACTATATCTATGGCGTTACAACTCCAATATTATGACCACCAAAAGAATCATCTCAAAATTAATTCAGAGATAATGTAAAGTAAGTTGCTTATTGATGGGTGGTAGTCCTAGGGGTGGAAGAATCACCTAGCATGGGTCGATCCCATTACGAGGGGTAGTCTAGGGGTGAAAGGAAAAGCCTAGCATGGGTTAATCCTGATATTGATATACCACCGATCAGGTGGTCATTTATATTACATGTTGTGCACAGATTATACAGTAAAGGTAAATCAATAAAAAGAACATAATGTACATGATTCCATAGTATGACTAAATGTAGTATCTTATTCTTACACCAGTGCATAATTTCATTTGAGTTCTTACTTCATATATAATATTTCCTGTCTTACATATTCAGTACAATATCCTAGTACTGACATCCCTTACGAGGGACCTGCATTTCATGCTGCAAGTACAGGTGCTAGTAGATCTCCCCAGTAGGAGTACAGGATATCTAGCTGTTGTTACTAAGCTCTAGGTTTTTTTGAGGCTTTGTGTATCTAGAGCTTATATATTTTTGTTTTGTATATCTAGTCATGAGGCAGGGCCTATTCCGACCCTTATCTAATACCGTTCCTTATCTAGAGGCTTTGTAGACTATGTAAATTAAATTGTGGTTATGTCTCATACTTTAGACATTGTGGGTCCAACGACCTAGTCATATGCATTTTCCTTTGGCCTGTTATTATTGTTTTCCTTCTTAAAGGCATGTTGAATATGAAAACCCTTTATAATGTTTATAGAAAGTGTATAGGTATAGGTTGGTTCTCCTGAGCCTTATTGGCAATGGGTGTCAGTCCGCCTTAGTGGGACTTTGGGCGTGACACTTTTTGGGGTCTTTCAAACATGCCCAATCACCTAGTTGAGAGGGTGACAAGCCTCAATCACCTTGTCGAGGAGTGTCATACCCTTACTGTCTTATTGAGGGGTATGTACCTTAATCACCTTGTCAGGGGGTGACATACCCGTACTACTTTGTTGAGGGGTATGTACCTCAATCACCTTGTCGGAGGGTAACATGCCTGTACTACCACATTAAGAATTAGATACCTCAAACACCTTCAAGGGGTTGTCATGCCTTGGAGTCCAAGTAATAGTTTGCTTGGGCTATATTGGTATGGTCTCTTCCTACGCAGATAAACTGTATTTACAAGTTATATAATTTACAAGCATGTTTTACTCCAAGCATTGATCATGCATGCCATATTTATATTATACTTATCCATTGCTTATGACTATGTATTTTGACTATGATGCCTTATGTCTTACTGTATTGCATTCTACATACTCACTACATTCAAACATACTAATACATACTCTATGCCTATATGATATTACCATGTAGAGACCAGAACACCTCTTGATCATCCTCCACAAGGCTAGTTTGGTGCTTTGGAAGATAAGCTTTGTTGAGTCCTCAAGTTGGGGGACACTAGCTATGTTGCTCTTACTATTTGATGTCTCTTTATGTTGAACACTTGATACTTTGAGGGTGAGAGCGGAAAGTGTCTTGGCCCCTGCTCAAATGTATGATAGAGGTGTTGTTGGAATAATTGATGTACTTATTATTTGAGATTTGGCTTTTTTATGCTTTATAAATATGACGACTTCCCTTAGTCCCGTTTTCCTTACTTATATCTCTTGTTGTTGTTATTTTCTTTCTGCGGCCATGGATGTGTTACTGATATGCTAAAAGGCTTGTTTAGGATTCCTTTGGGTTCCTTATTCGTCGTGTCATGTATAGGCCCTGGGTTTGGGTCGTTACAAACTTGGTATCATAGTACTAGGTTGTTAATGGTCTTGGGAATCCAGCACAGTACATTGATTAGAGTCTTATTCATGGTTGTGAAGCACGCCACAACTATGAGTAAGAGGCTATGAGGCATTTTAGGAAATATTTCACTTCCTCATGATCTATGTTATGCAATAAAGCTAAGTCTGGTAAGGCTTATTACTGATCTCTAACCATTATATTTCAGAATATATCTTAAGCTATGCAGAATGGTGGGTAAGGCGGTGACCATCTCTCACTTGGGGGTCAACTCTCCAATGGGGATATGTCAAATATGGAGGTTTGTAATGCTCTATGACTATTGGCCACAATTGTAACTGCTTAACTCAATCAACAAGTGGGTGCTCCTGAGACTTCAGGGTATAAGAAAAGGCAGAGTAAGGCTAAGAGGGCCTGAGTTGGTGGTGCCTCATCTTCTACTAGTCTACCAATTACGAAGAATAAGAAGAAAAGGACCTTTTTTGTCACTTGTCAAGGGTGTGGCAACAAACATCAAGGGAGGTGCTTGGTAGAAGTTGAGGGTTGTTTCAAGTGTGGCGGTGTTAGGCATAAGATGAGGAATTTCCTGGTGGCCTCAAAGGAAAGGAGAAGAAGGGTCTAAATTAAATGTGGCAATGGTGGGATAATTCACCTTAGGTGCCCAAAGTGTGGGAGAAATCATAGTGGCATATTCTAGAGGAAAATAGTGCATTCTTTGGGTGTGGCAAGATAGGCTATAAGGTTCCTAGTTGCCCATACGTTCAAGGGAAAGGCAAAGGTGTTGGTGTTCAAGTTTCCCTAATGTGTCACAAAATGGAAAGTACCATTTGGTTGATTGTTCGGCCGGTTCAAGTGCATTTTTCAAGTGTGATGCAAGGGACCATAAGTTGAGACATTGCCCATGGATTGCTAAAGATTATGGGGATAACCGTCGACATTTTCAACCATACCCCTCTAGGGGTCACTAGACTTGGCATGATGCTTTACAGGTATGTTGAAGGTTTTTTATTTTTATATGAATGCATTGATAGAACCGGGTGCCATTCTTTCTTTTATTACTTCTTTTGTTGACAAAGAGCTTCATATTAGTCTCAAATTATTGCATGAGCTTTATGATGTGTCTACCCTCACTGGCAAGTCCATTATTGCAAAAAGAGTCTAGAGAAATTTTCTCGTGTTCATTTTTACATAAAATCTTGCCTTATGATTTTGTTGAATTAGATATGGTGGATTTTGATGTCATTCCTGGGATAGATTGGTTGCATGCATATTATACTACTATTAATTGTAGAACCCATAGGGTTGATTCCAATTCCCCTAATGAACCCGTCCTTGAGTGGGAAAGTCATGATGTGATGGTCAAGGGTAGATTCATTTCTTGCCTTAGAACCCAAAAGTTGATTTCTAAGGGTTGTCTCTATCATCTTGTGAGGGTTAGGGATATTGAGTCCAAAGTCCTTCCTATAAAGTCGGTTCCAGTGGTTAGTGAGTTTCTTGATGTCTTTCCTAATGAGCTTCCTGATGTTCCTCTCGAAAGGGAAATAGACTTTGGTATAGACCTTCTTCCTGACACACAACCTATTTCTGTTCCCCCTTACTATATGGCCCCGTCAGAGTTGAAGGAGAAATTGAGAAATTTGTTGGAGAAATATTTTATAAGGCCTAGTAAGTCACCATGGGGTGCAGTGGTGTTAATTATGAAGAAAAAGGGAATGGTTCTCTAAGAATGTGCATTGATTACCGGTAACTTAATAGAGTCACCATAAAGAACAGGTATCCTCTACCAAGGATTGATGGCCTTTTTGAGCAACTACAAGGGGCTAGTCACTTTTCTAATAGGCTGGCTATATTTATGGAGTGAGGGGGTGTGATATTCCTAAAATGGCTTTCTGGACTAGGTATAGACATTTTGAGTTTGTAGTTATGTCTTTTGGGTTAACTAATAGGCTGGCCATATTTATGGATCGTATGAATAGGGCTTTAAACCCTACCTTGACTTGTTTGTGGTGATTTTCATTGACATATCTTGATCTATTCCCATAGTGAAGAGGAGCATGTAGATTACTTGAGGGTGGCATTGCAAATCTTGAGAGAGGAGAGATTGTATGTAAAATATGAGAAATGTGAGATTTGGTTGAAAGATGTAGCTTTTCTATGGCACATGGTGGCAGGTAATGGAATTAAGGTGGATACTAAGAAGATAGAGGTGATTAGAAACTAGCCTCGACCTTCAACTCCATCGGAGTTTAGAAGTTTCTTGGGTTTGGCTAGTTATTACCGGAGGTTTGTAAATAGTTTTTCTTCTATACTTCTACCATGGCTAAATGGACACAAAAGAAGGCAAAATTTGTGTAGGCCAATGAATGTGAAAAGATTTTTCAAACTTTGAAGGATAAGCTTATCTCCGCTCCTATCTTTTTTATACCTGAAGGGTTGGATAGATTTGTTGTGTATTGTGATGACTCAAGAATTGGTTGGGGGTGTGTGTTGATGAAAATTTGTAAGGTGATAGCATATGCCTCTAGACAACTTAAGGTGCATGAGAAGAATTATCCCACCCACGATCTTGAATTGGCGGCTGTAGTATTTTCTTTGAAAATTTGACGTCACTACTTATGTGGGGTTCATGTTGATGTGTTCACCAACCACAATAGACTCCAATATGTGTTCACCCAAAAAAATCTTAACTTGAGACAAAGAAAGTGGTTAGAGCTCCCTAAAAGTTATGATAGGAGTGTGCATTATCACCCCGGTAAAGCTAATGCTATGGCTAATACTTTAAGTAGGGTGTCTATGGGTAGTCTAGCTCTTGTTGATGAGAGTGGTAAAGAGGTGGCTAGAGAGGTTCATCGGTTTGCTAGATTGGGTGTTAGGTTGGATGAGGTTGACAATAGAGGTGTAGTGGTTGTTGATGGGTCTAAATCTTCCTTGATTGAGAAGGTGAAGGAAAAATAAGATCATGACCTTGCCTTCTAGAGTTGAAGGCCTTGGTGAGACATGCTAAAGTGGAGGTTTTCTCCCAAGGGGAGATGGTGCCCTTAGGTACCAAGGTAGGTTATGTGTGCCAAATGTGGACGATTTGAAAGAATTGATCTTGAAGAAAGCTCATAATTCATCCTAGTGCTATAGTGCCCTTGGTTGTTGTGGGTGACCCTAGTGCTATAGTGCCCTTGGTTGTTGTGGGTGTTGTCGAAGGTAATTTGACTTATAAGGAGGTCCCAATGGAGATTTTTGATAGGCAAGTGAAGTGGTTGAGAAACAAGGATGTAGCTTCCGTCAAGGTCCTACAAAGATGTATAGAGATTTGAGAGACGTGTATTGGAGAGATGACTTTGATTGGACAAGATTTGGTTCTGGAGGTCGTGGAGAAGGTGAAGCTGAGAAGGGAGGGTTTGAAAACACCCCAAAGTAGACAAAGGTCCTATTCAATGTAAGGAGAAGAGATCTTGAGCTTAAGGTTATGATTGAGTTTACTTGAAAGTCTCACCTATGAAGGGTGCGGTTCGATATTACAAGAAGGGTAAATTGAGTGCAAGATTTATGGGTCCTTATACAGTGTTGAGAAGGACTGGTAAGGAGGCCTTAAAGTTGAAGTTTCCCATTGATATGAATATGGTTCATCCGGTCTTTCATGTGTCCATGTTGAGGAAGTATGTGGATGACCCTAGTGCTATAGTGCCCTTGGTTGTTGTGGGTGTTGTCGAAGGTAATTTGACTTATAAGGAGGTCCCAGTGGAGATTTTTGATAGACAAGTGAAGTGGTTGAGAAACAAGGATGTAGCTTCTGTCATGGTCCTTTGGAGGCATCGACAAGTTGGAAGTGCCACATGGGAAGCCGAGGCAGACAAGATAAAATGATATCCATGCCTCTTTCACTCTACCCAAGATGAAGGTACTAATTTATGTCCCATATATGAATTCAAGTCTTAAGTTTCATCCCTTATGTCATTTTGCATGCATTCATGTTTATGTTGACAA
>DF359577.1:27158-43103 GCA_000787875.1 Solanum virginianum
CATGACACAAACTCAATTTCGGATCTGAAGAACTCCATTCAAGCTTCAAGTCTCCTTCAAGTCTATATCAAAGAATCCCCAAAATTAGGTATATGAGTTTCATCCATTAGGTCCTTTCACACATGGTGCCCAATCTCCATTTTTATGAAAATTGCGTGTTTTCAAGTTGTATTATCTGTGGGTATCTTCTATTATAGATTATGAGTATAAATTATGTTAGGGTTTTTTGAAATATTGATTTATTATACATGACCATCTATTTCAAGCTTGTACTATGAATGACTTTTGTCTATTGAGACTATACATGTTTTGAGCTATGAAACTATGATCTATTATGGGATTTTTGATGATGAATTTCAAGGTATTCTATATAAGGGTTTTACTAAATTTTGGTGGGTTGATTTGCATTGAGTTTTCTCATATTATTACACTCTTGAATTTCATTCGGATTAAGCCCTTTTTTCAAAGACTTTACCTCTTGTGGGCCTTTGATGTTAATGCAAGGGTAATGCTTGATGATGATCTATTCTTATGTTTTAAAGTTAGGCCCACCATTAGAGGTCAAAGATGTTTTAGAACTACTTGTGTCATATTTTCATGTTTCTTACAAATTTTTAGTGTGATTATTTCAATTATTCTGTGATAGTAGGCTTAGCACCGATGGATGGAGGGTTTTCTCTCTTTTCTTGAATTATGTGCCAACATAAAAGTATACTTTACCCTTGCTTTACTAGTGGATCCATTTAGTGAACTTTCTCTTGAAATTCTTCCCGAAACGGGTCATGTTCCCGTAAATATAAGTTTCTCATAAAATCCTTTCTAAAATGGGTTATGTTCCCATAAGGAGGGTTACTTCATATGAAATGGGTCATGTATCCATAAGGTGAAGTATGGTTTATCTTGGCAAGTAGATCACCTCTTTACCGATGAGGGATAATCATCAAGATAAAAAATTGTAGCTCGCTTGGTCTTATTCTTTGTTGGTTGAGGTCTCTTCCCACATATGTATCATATTCTATGCAAGTTTGATGATTAATAAGCATGTTTTACTTCAACCATTGATCATGCATTCCAAATTGAGATTATGCTTATCTATTGCCTATTACTATGCCTTTTAATTATATTGACTTATGTCTTGTTGCATTGCATCCTACATACTTAGTACATTCAAACGTACTAACGCATATTTTATGCCTATATAATATCACCAAGTAGGGCCCAAAGCTTCTCTTGGTCATCCTCCACGTAGATAGTGAGATTATTTGAAGATAATCTTGGTGAGTCCTCAAGTTCAGGGACACTATCTACTTTCTCTTGTTATCTCTAGGACTTCTTTGTGTTGAACATTTGATATTATGAGGGTGAGTCCAGAAAGTGTCAGCGCCCCTGCTCCATTCTAGGTTTAGAGGTGTTGTTGGAATATTATAATGTATATAAGCTTGACTTTTTGAGTGTTTAATGATTATCAAAGACTTAGTCCCGCTCCCCTTTTTATATTATCTCTTGTTGTTTTTTACTTTGCTTCCATGACCAAGGATGTGTGATTGATATGCTAAGAGGCTTGTTTAGGTCCCTTCAAGTTCCCATTCGTCGTGTCACGTCAAGGCCCTATGCTTGGGTTGTGACATCCGCCTGCCATGTATGACTCTCCATATGTTGATTTGTCCAAAGCACTTTAACTGAAGCAACATCCTTGTTGCAAAGCCGCTTCACTTACCTATCTAAGATCTCAACTGGGCCTTCCTCATAAGACAAGTTCTTCTCAACCTCAACACCTTCCAAAGGCAAAATTGTACTAGGATCACCAATCAATTTCCTCAACATAGACACATGAAATAATCATGTGAATAGAACTTATCCCCAAAATTCCCAATCCACTCTACAATCTCATAAGGACCTACATACTAGGGAATTAACTTCCCCTCTTACCAAAATGCATTACACCCTTCATAGGAGAGATCTTTATATACACCCTATCACTGACAAGAAACTGAAGATCCCTCTTTTGAATATCTAAATAAGACTTTTGATGACTTTGAGTCATCTTCAACCTTTCCCTAATCAATTTCACTCTTTCCATAGGCTCCAACACTAAATCCGGGCCTAGAAAAGTCATCTCTCCTAACTTAAACCACCCCATTATAGATCCATACCTTCTACCATACGAAGCCTCAAATGATATAATAGATATAGGCACACCATGCAACCTAACCAACACTTGGATATATAACTTAGCATAGTCCTTATCATTGAAAATAGTCTTAACCGGTATGAAGTGAATGAATTCGGTCATTCTTTCGACAATTACCCATATGGAATCAAATTGCTTCAGGGTACCGAGCAACCCAATCATAGGGTCCATATTCACATCCTCCTATTTCCAAATAGGAATGTAAATACCTTTAGCCAAACAATTGGGCCTTTGATGTTCCACCTTCACTTGTTTGTAAGTAGAGTGTTCAAATACAAGTCTAGCTATGTCTATCTTAATACTATGCCTCCAATACATTTCCTTCAAATCTTGATACCTCTTGATGGGTTTCGGATGTACAAAATAAAGATAGTTGTGTGATTCACTCCAAATCACCTCCTCAAGACCATCAACATTCTAAACACACAATTGATCTTGGTACCGAATTACACTATCTCCCTCTTAGGAGGAAACCTCTATCTTCTTTTCGTCAACCAACCTCTTCAATACAACCAATAATGGGACTATGTCTTAGTTTACCTTGACATCAAAAACCAAAAGATTCAGCCCCATCTGAACATGAACAAAACCATCATTAGATTCACTCAACCCAATTTCAAAATCTCGTCAAAGGATGCACATCCTTCACCAACTTCCTTTTGACCTCAACTATAAGATCAACTACAACATCTTTCTTGCCTTGATATCATTACAAACACAAAGTAACTCTTCTTATTTAGTAGGGAGGGATGGAGATAGAAGATCTTAACATGTTCTATGGAATGATATGAATCAAGAAAGAGTGAAACATTTCCCAAAATGCCTTGTAGCCTCCTACACATAGATGTGGCCCACTTCACACCCATGTCTAAGACACTGCTTGACTTGGCATGTTTGACTCTTAGGACCATTTATAAACTTAGTGCTCTGATACCATCTTTGTCATGATCTAGACCTAGGGTCTAGGAGTGACATGGCAAATGGGAACCCGGGAGTCCCCACACAAGCATCATAGTAACCATTTACACATCATCAGTTCATAAGTGCATAATTAATCAACAAGCATATAATTTTAAGGGAACATGGCTTTGGACTCAATCTATGAGGATGTCATAGGAATAAGAGTTGCATGGATTCATATCACACATAGCACATAAGAACTAAGGGGTAGGTAAGTATGACTCACGCTATAGGGATAGAATGAGACATATGACTTTTTACATTTCCATATCTCATCATGAACATATCATCAAACCAACATCAAGAGATAGACATAATCATTGTTTTCATAAGCAAATAGCATAACACATAACAAGCCCATACATAGAGTTTACATGATGTCCAACAATGCCTTAAAAGTCATAGAGTAGGATAGGGGGCCAAGATATGTCCCGAACTCACCCTCAAAGTAAAGACATAAGTGGAAAGTAACATAATAGGTAGATAGAAAGTGGCTTGTCCTTGGATGTTAGGACTCACCACAAGGACTCTCATAATCCAAGGTAACCATCAAAAGATAGATGAAGATAGTCTTCGGTCCCTATATGGTTAGATCATGTCGGCAAAAAGTATATATTAGTACGTTTGAATGTACTACATATGCAGGCATGCAATGCATACGAACTTATTAAACCTGCATTCAATGTTAATGACAAGGGGCACATATATAGAAAGAACTATATAAGAAAGAATAATATATAATTATGCCATCAAGTGTATGATGCATGAATGTGAAAATACTTTGCATATAAAGGGATGAGACCTTAACCGACATAAGACTAGGGGAGATATAACTTGGAACTTCATCATCTACCCCACAATGGATAAAAAGGTGACTTACTTTCCAAAGGTAGATCCTTTAACCTTCATCATCCACAGAAGGGCATAAACATAACCTATGTTAGGCACATAGTTCAAGAGAAAGGAGTACGGACTCTTGGGGATAGACCGCTTTACCTCCAATCCAATCGGTGCTAAGTCATCATCACATAAAAATACATATACATATATGTGCTATCAAAAGAGCTATAAGTCTTTCAAATTATTTACATGTATACAAAGGCTTAAAGGCCAACCATACTTCATAATCATGCATACTTAGGCTAAAATGCCAAAACATACTTCATGTCATGTTTTTATGCATAGGAATAACTTCTTTAAGAACCTTCATGAGAAAGGAGTACGGACCCTTGGAGATAGCCCACCCTGCGTCCAACCTCAATCAATGCTCCATAAACATAGTGGCGTAAAGACCCATAATTGCTCAAAGATCCATAACATAGACATTATTTGAAATGCCCAAAAATGCGCTTTGGAAATGCCTATAATCATAATTTTCATACATCTCAAAATTCATGTATGGTATCAAAAATTCGACATTATATTTTCAATTAAGGGGAAATATTGAGTGGAAAATGGGTATAACCAAGATTTTAGAGGACCCATAGAGAAAAATAAATTTTAAAAATTTTCAACTTGCAGTTGCATCCGCGACGCGGACTAGGCGCGGATCAGTGTTAATTCTTCCTTCGTAATGGGTCCATATCGCGGGCTAGACATGGACCAGTTTAACTTTTTTCTTAGTTTTTCTATCTTGGCCAAGGGCATTAGGGTTATAGACGCATGCCCACATATGCATGAAAATACCATACTTAGCCATTTTTCAACTATATATCACTCAAGATCCTCTCAAAAACGTCCCCAAGACATAACCAAATATCTCATTCAAATTTCAAGGATTTCAAGCTGAACTTTGGAACTCAAGGATTCACTTCAAGCTCTAAGTTCTCTTTAAGCTCAACTCAAGAAAACCCAAGTTTGAGTATTTGGGTTTCATCCATTGAGTTTTTTCACCCATGGAGCCTAATCTTCCTTTTTTTGTTTTTTTATAAAAATGCATATTTTCAAGTTGTATCATTTATGGGTATCTATTTTAATGGATTATGAATATAAATTATGTTGGGATTTTATGTAATGTGGATCAGTTATGCATGTCTATCTATCTCAAGCTTATACCATGAATTGGATTCATCTATTGAGACTATACATGTTTTGTGCTATGAAACTATGATCTATTATGAGTTTTGATGATGGATTTCAAGGTACCCTATATGAGTGTTTTACTATATGTTCGTGGGTTGATTTGCATATGGTTTTCTCATATTATTGCACTCTTGAATTGCATGATTTTGAACAACCATTATGAACCCACCAAGTGTTTGATAAAATGTCATTTCAAGGATTCTCAAGTTATTGATGATCTATTTCATGATTTACATGTCAAGTGACTATATGATGATTAAGGACTTTTAACTATTTATTGAATTCATGAAAAGTATCGATGATTTTACAAGTATCAAGTTAAGCCCTATTTCAAGAGTTTTACCTCTTGTGAGCCATTCATGTTAAAGCAATGGCTCATGTATGCTTATAATCTATCCTCATGTTCAAGTTAGGCTCACTATTAGGTCAAACATGTTTATGAGGTACTTAAGTCATGTTCTTACATGCTATTCATGTTATGATTAAAGTATGATTGTTTCAAATATTCCCTAGGATTAGACTTAGCACTGATGGATTGGATGTTACCGTGGCTATCTTTAAAGGTCCATACTCCTTTCCTCAAACTATGTGCCAACATAGGATTATACTTTATCTTTGCTATACTAGTAGATCCATTTAGTGCACTTTATCATGAAATCCTTTTTGAAATGGGATGGGTTCCTGTAAGGAGGGTTACTTCATATGAAATGGGATGGGATCCCGTAAGGTAAAGTATGGTTTACCTTGGCAAGTAGACCACCTCTTTACCGATGAGGGGTAATCATTTGGATTCCAAGTTGTAGCTCGTTTGGTCTTAATTTTTTCGGTTAAGGTCTCTTCCCATATATGTTTTATGCTCTATGCAAGTTGAATGATGTACAAGCATGTTTTACTTCAAGCATTGATCATGCATGCCATATTGTGATTTCACTTATCTATTTCTCATTATTATGCATCTTGACTATATTGGCATATGTCTTATTGAATTGCATCCTACTTACTTAGTACATTCAAATGTACTAACACATATTCTATACCTATATGATATTACCATGTATGGACCGAAGCACCATTTGATCATCCTCCACATGGGTAGTACAATCCATTGAAGCAAGCTTTGGTGAGTCCTCAAGTCTGAAGACATTATCTTTATTACTCTTGCTATTTTGAGACTTCTTTATGTTGAACATTTGTTACTATGAGGGTGAGCACATAGGGTGTCATATCCCCTGCTCCATTTCATGTTAGAGATGTTGTTGGATATTATGATGTACATATGCTTGAGCTTGATTCTTTTATGCTTTAATGATTATCAAAGACTTCCCTTAGTCCCGCTTCCCTTTTTATTATATCTCTTATTGTTATTTACTATGCTTCTACGACCAAGGATGTGTGATTGATATGCTAAGAGGCTTGTTTGGTTACCTTCGGGTTCCCATTCGCCGTGTCACGTCTAGGCCCTAGGCTTGGGTAGTGACAAACTTGATCTTGGTATCAGAGCACTAGATTGTTAATGGTCCTTGGAATCCAACACACCATGTCGATTAGAGTCTTATTCATGGTTGTGAAGTGCACCACATCCATGAATCGAACACTATGAGGCATTTTAGGAAATGTTTCACTTCTTTATGGTCTATATCGTGGTTTAGATGTATGTGTAAGGCTTTCTCGCCTAACGAATGCTCTTTGCTATCCTAGATCATGCTGATTCTAAGAAGGAGACTAAGGAGAGCCTGTACACCTGAGGAGCAACCAGCCCCTCCAACTCCTCAAGCTCCTCAAGGTGGAGGGGTAGCCCAAGTTGTGTTTTATGAGAGTTCATTACAATGTTGGCTCATGCTATGACCAACCAAATAATCTAAGGGGCCTTAGCCCCTCATGCTCCTACTCTGGCTTCTAGGGTGAGGGATTTCACTAGAATGAACCCATCAGAGTTCTATGGATCCAAGGCGAATGAGGATCCCCAAGAGTTCATAGATGAGGTGTACAAGGTGCTATCCATCAAGGCGGTCAATTTAGAGGAAAAGGTAGAGTTGGTGGCCTACCAACTCAAAGGGGTGGTTTAAATTGGGTTTACACAATGAAAGTTGAGAAGGGGAATGATGATGCTATTCCTTAGGAAGAGTTCAAAGTCATATACCTCAACCAGTTCTTTCCTATAGAGCTAAGGGAGGCTAAGATGATGGAGTTTATGAAAGTTAAGCAAGATTCCATGAGTGTGAAGGAGTATGCCCTCAAGTTCAACCAACTCTCTAAGTATGCTCCATAATTAGTTGCCGAGCTTAGATCAAGGATGAACAAATTTGTGTAGGAAGTGTCCGACTTGGTTAATAAGGAGCGTCGAATGGCCATGCTAGTAGGTGATATGGATTTGTCCTACCTCATGACATATGCCAAAAAACTAGAGGGGGAAAAGATTAGGAAAAGAAGTGGTGAGTCCAAGAGGGCTTATTTTGAAGGTGGTTTCCAAGGTTCTAAAGGTGATCTAATTGCTCTTGATGTTCACGCTCCAATAAGAAAGTGGTTGCTATCAGCAATTAACCTAACCAAAGGTTAGGGTTAAATCTATAGGGAATACAGGGCTTGACTACATGAATCCACTACTAATCATTTCAAGCATAAATAACTAAAATCACTAAATAGAGGGGTTTGTGAATTCAAAAATAAGTAAAATAAACACTAAACTAAGACACGAGGAAACACTCAATTTTAGGGATAACTTGGGAATTGTGTTCACCATGGTTCGTTGACTTAATTTCCTTAGGCAACATAACACAATTGGAAATTTGCATGCAGGATAGTAACTTAGGTTCTTGCAGCCCTTTTACGAAGGTGAAGGTCAAATTTCACTATGGCGCTTGGTCGGCCAGCATAGCGTGCCAACTAACTATTACAAATTGTCCTAGTCAACCTCCCTATGGTCAGGTTTGGTTGATTAGACGAGGACACATCAATTGAATCCTGTCATCTACTTCCCTTTTCCTATTCATCACTACCTTGATCGGGCTAGTGATAGTAGCTATTTCTCATTATTATTAGACGAGGACACATCAATTGAATCCTGTCATCTACTTCCCTTTTCCTATTCATCACTACCTTGATCGGGCTAGTGATAGTAGGCGGGGTTTGGTGTTGTCCACCACCAAACTATAATCATAATGAAGGGAAATAGACAATACATGCAAACCCCAATCATAGAAATGCAAGAGCCTTAGGTTATTTCAAGTTAACTACCCATGATTCCCACAACCCCAAGTTGTGGGTGCTTAGCTACTCATGGCTAAGGAAAACAAGTAAAAATGCATATACAAGACATAAATGAAAGTTTTACCAAAAACCTTGAAGAGTGTAGGTACCACAAGTTGCAAAAGCAAAAGCTTGATTCATAAACAATGAGTACGAAGCAAGATTTGCAATCCCTAAAATGGGTTTTCCAAGAGAAAATAATAAACTAATCTAAAAACGTAAAATATTCTTGAGAGAATATTCAAAGGCAAGTTCTATCCTAAGAAATCTGGAAACTCTAATCCTCCCCTCTAAAAAAAGACTAATTTAAGATATTTATAGTATTTATAAGTAAACCCTAAAAATAACACAGAAAAAGATAGCTGGCAGCTGGTATGCCTTGCAGGTATGACTCGTAGGGTGACTTAGGAGTCATAGAGGGGGTCTCGTATCAGGTTCTTGGCATCTTGAACTGAACTGGTATGATCCACAGGTACGAGTCATTACTTGAGCTATGACTCATATGTTCTTCTCATAGTCTTGGCCATCAATTTTTGGTCCAATCTTTTCGACTCTCTGATTCTTACTACGAGTCCACCTATACAAGTCGTAGTGCAACTTACGACTCATAGGCTGGCCTCATAGAGATGACCTCCACTTATCAGATTTCTGAATTTAGGTCTCTGATTCCTTCTATGATACACCCTACGACTCGTAGCTTGGGCTACGACCTCGTAGGTGTGCTCGTATGTCTTGTGCTTCAGCTAAATCTGCAACTTTTCTTCAAAATCATGCCAACCTAACTTTTCTATAAGAACAATACAAGAACACATAAAACCCAAAAAAAGTCACATTAAGAACTCACAAAATCCCTTATTTTAGGCATCAAATATGTTGTATTTTGACAACACATCAATACCCTCAACTTAGAATTGTTGGTTGTCCTCAAACGATGACTCAATCTACGCAGACAAAGAGAAATACATAGTAGCTACACTAATGGCATATACAACAACTCCTTTGATTAGGGTACCCAACTACCATTTTCAAATCAAGATTGCAAAGTTATTAAGAAAAACTAGAACATAATAAGATACCTGGTAATCCAACTATGACAAGTACCCAGCTACCATTTTTAAAACAGGATTGCAAGGTTATTAAGCAAAAACAAAACATAATAAGATACTTCGCAATCCAACTATGACAAGCTAAGGAGCATCAACAATCCACAATCGCTGGTATAGTCATATGCCACTCAAGTAGTGAAAATGCCCTTACTGAAAAAAAGTCCCTCACACTTACTTAATAATCATTTAGAATTCAGTGACTGAGGAAGCATTCTCACTCTAACAATCAAAATTCATGCATAATGACTAACACCATAGGCTTGCCTCTATACACATCTTCTGGCTTGGTGATTAAGTGAGTTTGGATCACTTTAGGACTTATGGGCTTGTAACATAGGTTCAGGGGGCTATAGTATTGCATTTTAGGCAAGTAGTAACTAAAAGCTATCCTTGAACCATGTTTACCAACACTTTTCGCTTTCTTAACCCTATATTTTTTCAGTAAATCCATCATTATTCTCTTATTTTTAAACTTTTCAAGTGCTTTCTTTCTCTTTTTTGGCTATACCTCAATTTCAAACTCTTTATTTTGCTACTTTTTCACAATTCAAGGCACTTTTCTTTCTATTTTTCTTCACTCAGTTCATGTTTTTTCATTTATTTCTTGATTTCCCAACTAACCACCTTATTATTACATTACAATAATAAGTGTCACCCTTAACTTAGGCTTTTACCCTCAGGTAAAGTACATAATATCTAAGCCTCAAAATAGGGACACCAACTATAGTCACCCTCAGCTTAGGCTTTTGGCCTCAATCAAGGTTCATATGTTCAAGGATAGATCAAGGCCAATATTAAGGCATTTCATCAAACAAGGTTAAGTTAACAAAATGTTAAGAAAGAATGAGTACATGAGAAGCTAAAAAATTAGGAACAAGGAATTTACTTACTCGTTTGGTGGGTCATTTAGGCCAAAAGTGGGTTCACTCAAAGAACAAAGGCCTAAGATCCTTTCCATATCCACCACATTACCAAACCAACCTTAGAATATTAAGGCAAATTCTAAGATCCTTTCCATATCTACCACATCACCAAACCAATCTTAGAGTATTAAGGCAAGTTTTGAGCCCATACAAGATGCATGAATGCAACAAAATAAGCTCACAACACACATGACATTGCATCCAAAATCAAGTAGAGACTAACAGATCATGTTTTCAGCCTCAACTTACCTTCATAGTATCAGAACAAACATTGCCAGATACTAAAAAATGTATGAATGTATCAACAACCACTATCTCAAAAATTTTGAGGGTACTCAATTCTTTTCAAAACATTAAAATGCAATTAAAGATTGTATATGCCAACTGATAACACTGTTATGTATTTACACCTTATCTACACTACCTAAACATATTGGTTCAATAGAGGTTAAACATCCACAAGGAAAAAGAAGCACGACAAGAAAACCTTGTGATCAAAAATAGGCGACGTTATGGACTCTAGGTTACTCAAACTTTACCATAGTCCATAGCTTCCCACACCCCACCAAAATAGGATACTTTATCCTCAAAGTAAAGACAAGAATGAAAAAACAAAACACAGTATGACTCGTAGGGTGACTTTCCCACACCCCACCAAAATAGGATACTTTATCCTCAAAGTAAAGACAAGAATGAAAAAACAAAACACAATAATATAGAAATATATACATATATACAGTAAAAACCAAAAAATAACATCCAAAATATAAGTTAAAATAACATCCAACATAAAAAAATATTTAAACACATCCAAAAACCAACATAATAAAAAGATCGTCTAATAAAAGAACAAAGTATCCATCACGAAAAAATAAGAACTAGGGTCAAAAGAAGTCATGCATCATAGTGCCTCAAGCACTAGTCTCTAGCTGGTCTATGGGGTCCTGGGGCACTATCTCCTCCTCAGCAATCTCTGAGCTACCTTCTCTATGTGGGGTGTGCTGCTCTCGATCTCGCACAATAACTGCCAATAATAGCGACTCCTACACTACCTCCTCGGGTATATGCTTCTCCTTTGGTCTCGTCTGCTTCTGAGCCAACTCTAGATCAACATCATGCTCAAGAGGCCTCTTCCTACGAGCATTTGGATGGTTAGCTAGCCAATCGAATGCCTTATCGCGCGTCAGTGCCACCTCTGGACTACAACAGGAGCTGCTAACATCTGTAATAATTCATTCTTAAAATTGGTCAACTCCTTAGTCACAGTGCTTGTGTCAGCAGGCCGAGCTCCCTCAACTCTCCGCTGGACTCACACCTCAAAGGCATCTACTCAGGCATCCATTGCTGTAACTCTCTCATCTACTAGATCATGGGCGAATGCCTTCATCCTCTCCTTAGAGTCCCATACAGTTTGGTCAACCAAAGGTCTGACCCGTGCAGATAGAGCATGTGGTATGGACTCCGCCATTGCCACCCTACGTAATAATGCCTAAAAAGCAACAACAAAATTAAGAGGATTAACCTGTAATTAAGTTGTTGCTGGTGTCGGAGTACTGGAGGATTGTGTGGACTCGATCTCCATAGCTAGCGTGGGCTTTGGAGCAACTGTGGTAGTGCCAATAACAGTTGGAGGTGCAGTCTGAGTCGGAGGCTCTACCAGTAATGGCTCTGAAATAGAAGGAGGAACAACTCTCTGTAGGGAAACATAGTTCTCATCAGCCTTAATTCGACTTGGATCCATTATGTGCAATGCCTTTACATGAGGGTCCAAGTTGAGAGAGACTGATACCCCAACTGCCTTGCAAAACTTATGAATCAAAATGGGGAATGGCAAGGCCTGCTGAGTGCACACTACTGACTCATGTATCTGTTCTGCCATAACCCATGCCTAGTCAATTTCGTACCCTGCCAAGATGCTAGCCAACAACATGACTCTATGTGATCATATTATCCATGAAAGTAGGTCTCATGCGCCAGCGAATAATAGACCACAAAAATTTTACCCTAAATGAGAGATGGGCCTTCAGAATCTGCTTCACGTGGTTCATAACCTATATTGGTTCAACACCTTCCTCACTAATTTGACTTGTTATCTACCTAAGGAGTTCTATTCTTAGCCTGACATCCTTCTAATTCATGGCCTTTCTCATCTCTGCAATCCTATGGTCATACTCCGCCATGGAATGTGGCACTCTGTAGTTTGTCCTGAATTGCACTCTTCGAATAGTTTCCTCTGAGATGTCAACAACCTGCCCTCTGACAAGAAATTCACTCAATCATACTGCTCAATAGGATTTTTAATCCTCGCAAATCTCTATGAATAGTAGCATAGTAGGTGGCATAAAACTCTCTGGCCACATAAGGGGCATACTTTCCTAGTATCTATGATAGCCAACCTAGTCTATGTCGCTTAATTTCAGCCTCTAACCCTGGCACACTGCTTAGCCCTGAATCTTTTAATCTAGCTTCTTGGTGGAATCTTTTCACTGGTCTCCCTTGGTTTTTTAGTTCTATTCCTTGTTCATAGATCTTTTTCATCCCTGGGACACACTATCTCATGTTTTGTGGGTATGTGGATGTGATTGTGTAAGCAGAGTTGGATGGTTATGGGAGAGCAGTATCCTCATGTTGAGCTTGAGATACCTTGAGAGAACTGGACTCAGAAAGTGAGGCATCATCACCTAACCCGTCTTCATTGCCCTCCTTTTCAGATTGAGAGAGACTAGTAACTTCCATTGGTATTTTGCAGTACGGGCTCGAGTCTGAGGCATATTTGCCTTGGGATTTATGTCTCTGTGAACATCCACAAAGCCCTCAGATGTTTTATCATCAGAGGGATCATCTCTCAACTGTCTTCTTTGAGCTTTAGTAGCCTCTTTTCCAGTTTTTGGAGCCATATCACCTGAAAAGTCAACCCACAAATATAATGCGAGCACCATAGTGTTTGAAACAGATAGAAACCACAAAGAAGAATAAACAAAGAGTAACAAAACCAATATAAGAAAACATAAACATAGTGCATTAAATCAGTTGCAAGTCAGCAGGTACGAATCACAGGTATGACTCGTATGAGGACCTACAAGTCGTAGTCTAGATCATAGTTGTCTCCAGTGTTCAAATTAAAATTATAAAATGCCTATGAGTTCCTCACTACAACTCGTAGTGAACATTAAAATTCATATGTAGGTCTTGTATGGCATATGTCAAGGACCCATAGGTTCTTGCTACTTCCTACGAGGGGCCTCTATGTCCCGTAGGACTATCTACAAGTCGTAGGGAACCCTCATAACACAAAAGCAACAAGTACTAGTGGTGCCCTCAATCATTGCCACAAGTACCACACATTATTCACTCCAAAGAGAACAACAACCAAGCAAGCTTTTACACATAGAGTAAGCACAAAGACATATCAAGTACCTAAACATGATAACCCAAAGCTAAACTCATCTCACAAAGATCTATTTAGGCTCACCACCATTAAACAATATTTCCCAATCACAATCAAGAAATACCAAAGAGCAATCGATCCCTTAACTCACGACAATTAATTTCAATGCAAAAATAAGAGAGTTATAACAGAGTTTAAAACAAACCTACACAAGGGCATCTCAATTGATCTTTTTCACACACCAACTTACACCCCAATTTCAAACCTGCCAGGGATCCTATGCTAACTAAATATTATTTAACCACTTCACAACATGATCAACAATTAGATAAGGTAAGCTTTCTATCACTACATAGTCCAACAAGAGTGCTTTAACAATTTTAGAACAACAACAGGGGAATTTGAATCGGCAATCCTAGTTCTGACATCTAGACAAACATTCACTCAAAGGTATATGCACTTTCATCCCTATGCACACTATTATCAAACAATCAAAGGAAAATAATAAAATTTGTGTGAAACATTTAGCCACAAACATACGTTGAGAGAAGACAAATGATATTTCGGCAAACTGAGATAAAAGAGAGGAGCCAAAACCCTACTTGTAGTGCTTGCAGAAAAAAAGGTCAAAAAATGATGTAGGTCCCCAAAAACGTCGATCGAAAAAGTGAAAGGGGGAAGAGTATTGGGGGAATCCATCGATCTTAGGGTTGGGAAATAAGATTTGGGGGTAAACTTTATTTTAACCCCTCTTTTAAATGAAATCGGGTAAGCTTTTCAGAAGTTTTTGGTCGGGGCTATGAGACTTCGACTACACGTCGTAGGGTGTCCTATGACTAGTAGGTCCTGGCGTCGTAGCAGGCCCAACACTTGCAAGAATTAAGAATTCATACTTGGGCACTATGAACCCCTCTTACAACTCGTATAGGACTCTATGGATCGTACGGTTGGCTAGTAGTGTATGTGCTAGCTTCTTATACTCACTGGTTCCCTCTACGAGGCATGACTACAAGTCATAGTGGTGACTACAACTCGTAGGTCTGCTCGTAGAGGTTGCTCCTAGTGTTATTTTCTTCAAATCCTTTGTTCTTGATTTATGCCTACAAACCAAACCTTAAAATACTCCAATATCCAGAATAATACAACTAATACAGTGTCTCAACATTCAAAACAAACATCAAATCACTACTTAATAATTTAATCAACCAAAATAAACTTAAAACTAGTCAAGAATATAAATGATACTTGGGTTGCCTCCCAAGATGTGCCTTGTTTAACGTCATGACTCGACTATACCATCATGGATAATCAGACTTCTCCATGGGCCCCATTACTGCTCCTTCTACTCTTCTTTTGTTTATCCCGCACTATATCTAAATGCTCAGCAAGCTGCTCCATCCTATCACCAAGACTTTGGATTGACATAGTTTGTTGTTCCACCTTGTAGTTACATTTGAAGACATCAAACTTTATCTCTCAGACAATATCATCTTGTTCATTTACCTTGGTCAGGATTTGTTCAAGCATATGCTTAATCCTTGTCAGCTTATCAGTGATGCAATGCTGGTACGGTAACCTCAGTCAATTTGCCACATTCTCACTCTTGGGTTTACTTGGGGTTCCCTTCCATGCACTAGTGGATAGTATGGCCTATCCTTGAAAGGGTTGGGAGACTTGGGTAACTGCAGATAGATTGTTCATATACTTGGTGATCTCATGAAATGGTCGTCTTATGAACTCCCAATGGTCCCCTCTGTACAATACGTAAGCCTGCCCTTATTGCTCAGAGGGCAATGCTCGGTAGAAACTAACCGCCAATTTATCATTAGTCAGAACATTTTTTTGATTCGGTACCAAGCACTACTTGTATCTTTCCCAAGTCACTACCAAAGGTTCTCCTGACACTCTTTTGAAATTACTGATGTTGTTCTGTATCTTTTGTTTTTTGGACTCCTTATAGAAGTTCATGAGGAAGACTCTCTGTACTTCCCCCAGTTAGAGCAAACATCGGGTGGGAGAATCGATCTCCATTCGATAGAGTCATGGGGA
>DF359577.1:45153-72810 GCA_000787875.1 Solanum virginianum
GAGTCATGTTGTATGTGGATTTATGCAACAATAGATAGTCATCATAATCCAAAATGCATAATGATAGATGATAGGCATAACACAATAATATGACATGTATGATCAATGCATAAGTAAAATATGCTTAAGTAAATCATGCTCATCTAGAATATCATATGTGAAGAAGAGATCAAGCTAGATTTCCAAGGTATGAACCCCTTGGGGTTAGTGATGATGCCACCCCATCACTTAGGTGGATAAGTATGAACCCCCATCTCGGTTGGTGATTATGCCACCTATCACCTAGGTAGATGAGTAGGAACCCCCATTTAGGTTGATGACGATGTCACCCTATCACCCTGGTGGAGATAAGTATTAACCCTCATTCTAGGTTACTCAGGCTCTTGTGCCCTAGGATTGGGTATGGTCTAATGCAACACTTTATATATAGTACATCATATGTATAAGCTCATTTCATCATCATATAGTCAATTATATCATATAAATAAGCTCTTTTCATCATCATAACATCATTCATACCATATCTCATGCTTTGAACCTTCTCAATATACAAGACCCACATGTAAAATCTTTTAAAATCATGCATTATTAGGCAAAAGAGGGTTTAAGCACCATGGGTGGAAGGACTCAATGGTTCAACACCACATACCTTAGCTTTTGAGAAGTTTTTGAAGAAGACTTTAATGGAGACTTGGAGCTTGAGTGAGATCCTTGAAGAAATTCTTAAGATTGGTCTTGAGTTTAGGACTTGAATTTAGGGTGAAATTTGAGTCTAAGTGTTTGAGAGTGTATTGGGCAATGTTGAGGATGATATGAGGGTGAAATAAGACTAAATATAGGCAAAAACACGTATGAGACAAGGGTGAAATTTGAGTCTAACTGTTTGAGAGGATATTGGGGAATATTGAGGATGATATGAGGGTGAAATAAGGCTAAGCATAGGTAAAAACACTTATGGGAATGCTTGGGCCCAAGACTTGAAAGTCTTGGACCAAAATAAAAAATATAGGGCTAAAATAACACTGGTCCGCGTCGCCTCACTGGAAATCTGCATTTTCTGCACGAATGAGTTTTACGAAAATGGGCATAAATCCTTCATCCGAACTTGGAATGAGGTGAAAAGAACTGCATGGGAAAGTTAATTCAATCAGCTTTAAGTTTTTTGGTCGTGGCCCACTAATTCTTTGCTTGCTAAGAGGTATGTCCCTTCAAAGTTGACCCTCCTAGATAGCGTTTATTGCAATTTTCAAATTTTGATACGGTTGCTATAATATTTGGGTTAGACCCATTTCTCACTCAATTTGACCCCCTAAACAAGAATATGAAGTCAAATTTTTGAAATAATGAATGGGGTTTTAGATATATGGAAATTACGATTCCAGGCACTTCCGAGGTACATTTTCGAGCACTTTTTGCGGTTGTCTCAATATCTTCCCCTTGGAAACATTCATCCCCGAATGTAAAAAGGATGTACAAGAGAAGAATGATCATAAGGAGATCAACCTCAACAAGAATGCAACAATACACTTTAAAACACCATTTTCAAAATCCCAATATAGGTGTAAAATCATCACGAACTTGTCAACTTAAACATGTATGCATATGAATGACATAGGGGCTGCAACATAGGACTTGGTATCATAGAAAGGACTTGGCATGTCATCATAAGCTTGAATAGAGTTAAAAAGATATGGATATCACTTTCCATGCCCACACCAGCTTCCCGAGAGACACAAACGAATAGATGACTCTTCCAAAGGGCCTTGAAGAACACTACACCATTATCAATCAACTTCTCCACGCATCTATCCAACACCCCCACCGGGACACCCACAACCTCAAGGAGCTCTATAATACTAGAGTCACCAACAAATTCCCTTAACATAGAAATATGAAGAACCGAACGAACCATATCTACACTCAAAGGCTCCCCAAACTTTTAAGCAATCTTTACCAACCTCCCTCTACACTCTACAAGGACTCACAAACCATAAACTTGACTCGCTCCTTACCAAAACAAATGTCACTCCTCTTGAGTAAAACATCCAAATTGACCCAACAAGGTAATGTCTCACGCTTCAAACCATCCAACCAGGGACATACAATGCCAACTATAAGGGCTCACAAACCTTAACCTGATTGCCAACCTTAAACTCACCTACCCCACTTGGTACCATGGACCACCATCTCCCCCTTGGGAGACAACCTCCACTCTACTGTCCTTTTCTACCCAAAGCTTCCAACTCTAATAAGGCAGAAATCAAGGCCTTGCCTCATTTGGCCCTCTCAACCCAAGAAGATTTAGAACCATCAAGAACACTATACTACCATTCTCAACTTCCTTCAACCTAACACCCTATCTAGCCGACCGATGGACTCTACTGGCATCTCCTTACCACCATTATCCACACACACTAGGCTACCTAGAGCACCAGCCACAACATTAGCCTTATCAGAAAAACCAATGCACACTCATATAATAATCCCTAAGGAGTTCTAACAACCTTCTTTCTATCCTCAACTCACACCTATCATATTTAGCAACCAATCACCCAAATGATTCACAAGCTCTAAATAAATCAATACCTGATCACTAGAACCCACCACAAACATACCAAGGTAGGGTTTGAAGACCCTATTCTAAAGACCCATAATCGTAGTCAATGTATAAATCAATCGACCAACCCCACCGATACTAATAATACTCACTTGGGGACAAAGCTCAACAAAAGATCAACCCATAATTATAGCCAATGTATAAATCAACTAACCAACTCCACCGATACTAATAATGCTCACTTGGTGACAAAGCTCAACCAAAGATCAATCTTAGTGAAGCGACTAACCCTTTGTAATTGACCACATAGATCAACCATCCTCATCAATCCTATTACAACCTTACGGATTCTACACTTATTAGAAACATGCCATGCTAGTAGCCTAAATTACCCCAAAGCCCTCAACGGAACAAGCTAAGTCATCATCCCACAAGAATACTTATAATATGCATGTACATACTTTCAAAGAGGCAATAGTCATTTTCCAAATCATTTTAATGCACAATTGGGCTTAAAAGCTAAACACCATTTATAACAATTCATACTTAGGTTCAAATGCCAAAATCATAATTTAATAATCATAATACTCTTGCATAGGAATAGCCTATTCATATACAAAATGGCGTAAGCACCAAAAATGCTTAAAGAGCTAAAACCAAAAACATATATATGATCATAATATTGTCATAACCAACCTTTTATCAAAATCATATCATAAAATGAAGTTGGGCCTACCTATAAAACAACTTTTTAAAAATAACAATGAGGAAAATAGTGTATATGAATGCATATGCTATGAACAATGAGAAAATGTCATGGGTAATTAAGACTTCAATTAAACCTCAACATTTATAATATGAAGTTGAAGTGAAAACATAATTAATTTCATTTTAAACCCATAGTATAATCTCTGATGTATAAATAATTTAAAAAGGGGAACATGCATACTTATAACTTCATAAACCCAAAATAAATCCTCATATAACGGTTTAAATCACCTTAAAATCATCAACTAAACACTACCCATGAATCAATAGAATTTTAGGAATCATAATATTCAAATCCTAAATTAAAATAAGTAAAATTCATGTAGGTTTTCTTGAAAATAAATTTTTGAAAAGGGCTTAACAGGAATCATAATATTCAAATCCTAAATTAAAATAAGTAAATATCCAAGTAGGTTTTCTTGAAAATAAATTTTTGAAAAGGGCTTAACATCATACTTGCATAATCATACATAATTTGGTGAATTCGTAACATACTTGATAGCCTATATTCATCATGAAGTCAGTTGACTTGTAAAACATGCACATATCTTGAGTATTCTTAACTTGGCATTTCATCAAACACTTGGTGGGCACATATGAGGACATGTTTTCATGTGGCATAACATTTTTGCTCCTTTTTCCACCGATTAAAACCCTTGCAATTCATAAATACACACCTACATTCACATATTCTTGACCTGCTTGTCTCATTGCCAAAAAAAAAGGTGAATATATTCAAGTCCACCTTATAATCATGTAAATCCACCCATCAACTTCATGGTAAAACCCCATCATGGATAACTTATAAATCGTACCCAAACTTCACAATAGTTCATAGATTTCATAGGTTGAATCATGTATAGTCTGAACAGACAAAGATCACTTCATAGTATGAGCTAAAAATAGATATTTATGCATAATCAACAATATTAGACAAAGCCCCAATATATTTCATGCTCATATTCCATAATAATAGATACCGATAAGAAATACATCTTGAAATCATGCAATTTTATAAAAAGGAAGATTGGGCTTCATGGGTGAAAGAAACCTATGAATGAAACCCATATACACATGAATCCTACTAGCACCAAGGGATAACACAAGAAATAGCAACTTCCGGAACTATTAAATCACCCTACTCCAAAACGTCAGTCACAACATGGTGTTACCTAGGGTCAACTAATTAATAGGAGCAATAATAGAAGAGAATCTACTCACAATCCCCGTCAATAGCCCACTAACCCAAGAGGCTTCTAATACCCAAGGAAATCAAGGGTCTAGGCTACTCTCTAATCACCTTCATCTTACTAAAGTCCACCTTAATACCATCACCCGGCACCACACAACCTAGGAAGGCAACCTCTTACCACCAAAATTCCCATCTCACCTATTTAGCACCCAACCTTCTTCCTTGAACTCATAGTATTACCCTAAAATAATTCACATGCACTACCTCATTAAGGAACAAACCACATTATCATCATTGAAACCACCATAAACCTATTAGGGTAAGGACTAGAGATCTTACTTATGAGTCTTATATGCATAACCGGTGTGCTAGTCAACCAAAAGATACTACCCCAACTTCAAACATTGAAAAGAGACACTCAAGGCCTCATCTATCACCAACGACATTCTATAAACAACCAACTTAGATTCTACACCTCCAATTCTCACAAGATGAAAAATGCAACCCCCCTTAGAGACCAATTGTACCTTAAGTCAAGAATGGACCTGCCTCCCTAGCTACCACTTGACAACCTCCCACTAAAAGATGGGTTCATCAGGGAGTCGAATCCTAACTCTACGGGTCCCACCATCCATGGAGAAATAACATGCATCCAACTATTCCATCCAAAGTACAATATCAAAATCCACCACACCAAATACAACAAGCCACAAAGTAATACCTAATACAATACGAACCCGGGTCAACACCTATGAACTTTCTAGAAACAATATTCCTAACCAAGAGAATAAACACCAAAGATTCACATAACCACTGGGGCACATAAGAAGCCCCACCATCAACCAATAGAATAAAGAAGAATTAGTAAAACTCAGATCCATTAAAATCAAAACCTTCTACTTACCTTCGTTTTCTTTCCTCTTTGAAGTGACATGATCAACTAAAGGAGCAAAGAACATTCATTAGAGGGGAAAGCATTATCTCACTTCTAAAGCATGATATAGAACATGAAGAAGGGAAATATTTCCTAAAATATCTCATAACCTCCTACTCATAGTTGTGGTAAATAACACAACCATGAATAAGACTCTAATCGACGCGGTGTGTTAGACTTTGAGGATCTATCAACCTAGTACTCTGATACCATCTTTATCATGACCCAAGCCTAGGGCCTAGATGTGACCGGCGAATGGAGAACCTGAAGGAACAATAAACAAGCCTCATAGCATATTATTACACATCCTTGGTCACAAAAATAATTAAATGACATTTGAAAAATGGAAATAAGGTCAAAAAGAGGCTAAGGGAGAACTTTTTGTAATACAGAGTCAAGAGATAATAGAATCAACTGATAGCATAAATATGTAGCTTTGTCCAACAACACCTCTAATACATAGATAATGGTGGGGGCCAACACATACAACTGGGTCACCCTCTTAGTCATAGGTATACGATAAAGTAAAGGGAAAGTTAATACATAGTTTTAGAGAATAGTCCTTTTCCCCGGAATGGAGGATTCACCAAAGGCTAATTTGAACAATCCATCTAGCAATAAGAAGAATCAATAGGAGCTCCGATCCTTACATGATTATATCAATAGGCAAGAGTATATATTAGTATAGTTAAATATACTAAGTATGTGGGATACAATGCAATAATAGATAGGCATCATAATCCAAAATGCATAACGATAGGCAATAGGCATAACATAACAATATGATATGTAAGATCAATGCATAAGTAAAACATGCTTAAGTAAATTATGCTCATATAGAATATCATATATGAAGAAGATACGAAGCTAGATTTCTAAGGTATGAATCCCTTGGGGTTAGTGATGATGCCGCCCTATCACTTAGGTAGATGAGCATGAACCCTCATCTCGGCTGGTGATTATGCAACCCTATCACCTAGGTGGATGAGTACGAACCCCCATCTTGGTTGATGAGTATAAACCCCCTTCTAGGTTGATGACTATGACACCTGGTCACCCTAGTGGAGATGAGTATTAACCCTCATTCTATGTTACCCGGGCTCTTGTTCCCCTGGATCGGGCATGGTCTAATGCAACACTTCATATAGAGTACATCATATGCATAAGCTCATTTCATCATCATATAGTCAATTATATCATATATATAAGCTCTTTTCATTATCATAATATCATTCATATCATATCTCATATTTTGGACCTTCATTTCCTCAAGAAACCACAACCGAACATTTTATCAAACACCTTAGGGGTGTGTAATGGGGTAAAAGAGCATGCAATTTAGAGATGAAATCATGTAAAAAAAATCAGTGGTAAAACCTTTAATCAACACCTTGCAACATCCCCAAGACATTCATATGAAAACTCTCATCAAATCCAATATTAGATCTAAGATTTGAAGCTCAAAAGATGCTAAAACAATCATAATTTCATAAACTAAAATCACAGTGCAGTAAATTTCACAATATACAAGACCCACATGTAAAATCAACTTTAAATCATGCATTATTAAGCAAAAGAGGGTTTAAGCACCATGGGTAGAATGACCCAATGGTTCAACACCACCTACCTTAACTTTTGAGAAGTTCTTGAAGAAGACTTTAATGGAGACTTGGATCTTGAGTAAGATCCTTGAAGAAATCCTTAAGATTGGGCTTGAGTTTGGGACTTGAATCTAGGGTGAAATTTGAGTCTATGTGTTTAAGATGATATTGGAGAATGTTGAGGCTAATATGAGGGTGAAATAAGGCTAAGTATAGGTAAAAACACATATGAAAATCCTTGAGCCCAAGAATTGAGAGTCTTGGATCAAAATAAAAAAATAGAGCCAAAATAACACTGGTCTGCATCATCTCAGCGATGCGGATGCTTACCGAAAATCTGCATTTTTTGGATAAATGAGTTTTATGAAAATGGGCATAAATTATTCATTCGAACTCGTAATGAGGTGAAACAAATGCCTTAGAAAGCTAATTTAAAGGGCTTTAAGTTGGTAGGTCATGGGCTACTCAATAATTTGTGTGCTAAGAGATATGTCCCTTCAAAATTGACCCTCTTAGATAGCGTTTATTACGATTTTATAATTTTGATACGGTTGCTCTAAAATTTGGGTTAGAACCATTTACCGCTCAATTTGACCCCCTAAACAAGAATATGAAGTTAGATTTTTGAAATAACGAATGAATTTTCAGATACATGAAAATTACAATTTTAGGCACTTCTGATGCATATTTTTGGGCACTTTTTGGGGTTATTACGACAAGTTCTATCCTAAGAAATCTAGAATCTCCAATCCTCCCCTATAAAAAAGAATAACTTAAGATATTTATAGCATTTACAAGTAAACCCTAAAAATAACACAGAAAAGACAGTTGGCAGCTGGTATGACTTGTAGATACGACTCGTAGGGTGACCTACAAGCTGTTAATGAGGTCTCTTATCAAGTTCTTGGCATCTTGGACTAAATTGTTACGACCCATAGGTACGAGTCATTGCTTGAGCTATGACTCATATGTAATTCTCTTAGTCTTGGCCTTCAATTTTTGGTACAACCTTTTTGGCTCTCTGATTCTTGCTACAAGTCTACCTATACGAGTCATAATGTAACTTATGACTCATAATCGAGCCTCATCGAGGTGACCTCCACTTAGCAGATTTATGAATTTTTGTCTCTGATTCCTGCTATAATACACTCTACGACTCGTAGCTTAGGCTACGACTCATAGGTGTTCTCGTATGTCTTATGCTTTAGCAAATTTGCAAATTTTCTTCAAAATTGTGTCAACCTAAATTTTCTGTAAGAACAACAGAAAAATACATAAAAACCATAAAAAGTCGCATTAAGAACTCACAAAATCCTTGTTTTAGACATCAAATGTGATGTATTTTGATAACATATCATGGTCGATTTCCATAAGGCTGCAAGTTCCAAGATCAAAGGTCATCCTATGCTCCCACCAAGAGGTTTGCCAATGATAGAGTCACCAACCAAAGATTCCAAGGTTGTATTAGAGGAATGGCAAAACCTAGATGCCCAAGGAGAAAAGAATCATAATGGTCCATGTTTAAGGAATTCTAATGTTTGCTTTGGTTGTGGTAAGATGGGTCACAAGGTTATTGATTGTCCTCATGCTCAAAACAAAGTTAGAGATGGTCATCTACAAGGCCAAGGTGCAAATGCGAGTCAAAAGGGAAGAGGAGGCCAACAAGGGGGTGCTCCAAGGCAAAATAGATTCTATACTTTTCAAGAGAGACAAGGGGTGGATGAGCTGACCAATGTCGTCATTGATATGTTAAAGGTTTTTTATTTTGATATTTATGCATTGATAGACCCGGGTGCCACTCTTTCTTTTATTACTCCTTTTATTGCCAAAAAGCTTCATGTTAGTCCGATATTGTTGTCTGAACATTATGAAGTGTCTACCCTAGTTGGTGAGTCCATTGTTGCTTAAAGACTCTATAGAAATTGTCCCATGTTCATATTGAATAAAGTCTTGCCTTGTGATTTTGTTGAATTAGATATGGCGGACTTTGATGTCATTCTTGGGATGGACTGTTTGAATGCATATCATGCTTTTAATAATTGTAGAAGTTGTAGGGTTAAATTCCAGTTCTCCTAGTGAACCCATCCTTGAGTGGGAAAGTATTGATGTGGTGGTCAAGGGTCGATTCATTTCTTGTCTTAACGCCCAAAAGTTAATTTCTAAGGGTTATCTCAATTATCTTGTGACAGATAGGGATGTTAAGTCTAAAGTCCTTCCTATTGAGTCATTTCTGGTGGTTAATGAGTTTTTTGATGTCTTTCTTGATGAGCTTCCCAGTGTTCCTCTCGAAAGGAAAATAGATTTTAGTACATACCTCCTTCCCAATACACAACCCATTTCCATTCCCCCTTACTGTATGGCCCTACAGAATTGAAGGAGCAATGGAGGGATTTATTGGAAAAGGGTTTCATAAGGCCTAATAAGTTACCTTGGGGTGCACCAGTGTTATTTGTGAAGGAAAAGGATGGTTCTCTTAGAATGTGCATTGATTACTGATAACTTAATAGATTTACCATAAAAAACAAATACCCTCTACCAAAGATTGATGACCTTTTTGATCAACTACAAGGGGCTAGTAATTTTTTTGAGATTTATTTTCGGTCCAGGTATCACCAAGTGGGTGTGAGGGAGTGTCATATTCCTAAGACAACTTTTCAGACTAGGTATGGGTACTTAAATTTGTTGTTATGTCCTTTGGATTGACTAATGCACTGACTATATTTATGGATCTCATGAATAGGGTCTTTAGAACCTATCTTGACATGTTTGTGGTGGTCTTTTTGTTAATATCTTTATTTTTCCCCATAGTGAGGAGGAGTATGTGAATCACTTATGGGTGGTGTTGTAAATCTTAAGGGGGGAGAGGTTGTATGCTAAACATGAATAATATGACTTTTGGTTGAAAGGGGTTGCTTTTCTAGGGCATGTGGTGTCGAGTGTGGCATTAAGGTGGATCCTAAGAAGATGGAGATGATTACAAATTATAGCCTACACCTTTGACTCCATTGGATATTAGAATTTTCTTGGGTTTGGCAGGTTATTACAGTAGGTTTGTAAATGGTTTCTCTTTTATTGCTTCTCCTATGACTAAGTTGACCCAAAAGAAGGAAAAAAATCATGTGGACCGATGAATGTGAAAAGAGTTTCTAAACCTTCAAAGATAAGCTTGTCTCTGCTCTTATCTTGGCTCTACCGAAAGGGTTGGAAGGATTTGTCATATATTGTGATGTCTCAAGAATTGTTTTTGGGTGTGGTTTGATGCAAAATAGTAAGGTGATACATATGCCTCTAGGCAACTTAAGGTGTATGGGAATAATTATCCCACCCATGATCTTGAATTGGCGACCGTGGTATTTGCCTTGAAAATTTGGTGTCACTACTTGTATGGGGTTCATGTTGACATATTTTCCAACCACAAGAGTCTTCAATATATGTTCACCCAAAAAGATCTTAATTTGAGACAAAGAAGGTGGTTAGAGCTCCTTAAAGAATATGATATGAGTGTGCATCATCACCTTGACAAAGCTATGTTGTGGCCAATGCTATAAGTAGAGTATCCATGGAATGTTTAGCTCATATTGATGATGGTGGCAAAGAGATGGCTATAGAGGTTCACCGATTGGTTAGATTAGGGGTTAGGTTGAATGAAGTTGATAATGGTAGTGTAGTAGTTATTTATGGTTCTAAATCATCCTTGATTGAGCCGGTAAAGGTAAAATAAGATCTTGACGCTACCTTGCTAGAGTTGAAGGCCTTAGTGAGAGATAGTAAAGTAGAGGTTTTCTCTCAAGGGGAAGATGGTGCCCTTAGGTACCAAGGTAGATTATGTGTGCCAAATATGGATAACTTGAAACAATTGATCTAGAAGGAGGCCCATAATTCATCCTATTCCATTCACCTTGGTTCTACAAAGATGTATAGAGACTTGAGGGAGGTGTATTGGTGGGGAGGTATAAAGTGATATATTGA
The DNA here is from genome assembly GCA_000787875.1 of Solanum virginianum. Lineage (NCBI taxonomy): Eukaryota > Viridiplantae > Streptophyta > Magnoliopsida > Solanales > Solanaceae > Solanum > Solanum virginianum. The sequence continues at coordinate 56,175 of DF359577.1, forward strand.
ATCCATATCCGAATGTCAGAATTTCAAACAAGTGAAAGCTGAGCATCAAAGGTCTGAAGATGTATAGAGACTTGAGGGAGGTGTATTGGTGGGGAGGGATGAAGAGGGACATTGCTAAGATCATATCCGGATGTCACAATTGCCAACAAGTGAAAGCCGAACATCAAAGGTCGGGTGGCCTAGCCCAAGATATAGAGATTCCTACTTGGAAGTGGGAGGAGATCAACATAGATTTTGTGGTTGGGTTACCTAAGATTTTGTCAGCTCACTTCCTACCGGTCAAAATCACTTATGGTGCCAAAGATTATGCAAAGTTTTATAGACATAAGTTAGTTAGATTGCATGGGGTTTCCTTGTCTATCATTTCGGATCATAGTGCTCAATTTACTTATCACTTTTGGTGGTCCTTCCAAAGAGGTATTGTACCTTGGTTAAGCTTAGCACAACTTTTCATCCTCAAATGGATGGTCAAGCCGAGAGGACTATCCAAACTCTTGAGGATATGCTTAGATCCTATGTTTTGGAGTTTAAAGGTAGTTAGGATGAACATTTTCCACTTATTGAGTTTTCTTACAACAATAGCTACCACTAAAGCATTGGTATGCTCCCTTTGAAGCTTTAGATCCCCGGTTGGGGGGTTTAAAGTGGATGAGATAGCTTTGCAGGGTCCAAATTTGGTCATTGAGGCCTTGGAGAAGGTGAGGTTGATTAAGGAGAGATTGAAAACGGCCAACAATAGACAAAAGTCCTATTCTGATGTGAGGAGAAGAGATCTTGAGTTTAAGATTAGTGATTGGGTCTATTTGGAAGTCTAACCTATGAAGGGTGTGGTCCGATTTTGCAAGAAGTGGAAATTGAGACCAAGATTTGTGGGTCCTTATAAAGTTTTGAGAAGAGTGGGTAATATTTTATATGAATTGAAGTAGCCTATGGAAATGAATATGGTTCATCCGGTCTTCCATGTATCCATGTTGAGAAACTGTGTGGGTGACCTAAGTGCTACAATGCCCTTGCATATTGTGGGTGTTGAAGAAGATAATTGACTTATGAGGAGATCTCGATGGAGATTTTTGATAGACAAGTGAAGAGGTTGAGAAACAAAGATGTAGCTTCCATCAAGGTCCTTTGGAAGAATCAACAAGTTGAAAGTGCCACATGGGAAGTTAAGACGGACATGAGAAAGCGATATCCATATCTCTTCCACTTTACTCAAGCCGAAGGTACTAATTTAAGTCCCCTATATCATTTCAAGTTGTAAGTTTTAGCCTTAATGTCATTTTGCATGCATTCATGTTCATGGTAACAATGTTATGTGATTTTTTGACATTCATGTTGAAATTTTTGAAAAATGATGTTTAAATGCATTTGTTACATTTATATCGGGCTGAAATCTTCATAATTAATCCTCTTATGCATGATTCTTTGACATTCGAGGATGATTGTTCCCAAGGGAGAGATATTGAAATGCCCCAAAATGTGCTTTGAAAATGCCCACAATTGTAATTTTCATATATCTCAAAATTCGAGCGTGATATAAAAAATCCTTCATATTCTCGACCAGGGGGAAAAATTGAGTGAGAAATGGGTATAACCAGTATTTTAGAGGACCCATAGCGAAAAATAAATTTCACAAATTTTTAACTTCCAGTGTGCATCCATGACTAGGCCGCGACGCAGACTTAACCAAATATCATATTCAAATTTCAAGGATTTCAAGCTTAACTTTAGAACTCAAGGATTCACTTGAAGCTCTAAGTTCTGTTCAAGCTCAACTCAAGAAGACCCTAGTCTGAAGTATGTGGGTTTCATCCATTGGGTCCTTTCACCAATGGAGCGCAATCTTCTTTTCTATGAAAATTGCATGTTTTCAAGTTGTATCATCTATAAGTATCTCTTATTATGGATTATGAATAATATTATGTTGGGGTTTTATCTATTTCAAACTTATACCATGAATTGGTTTTGTCTATCAAGACTATGCATGTTTTGTGCTAGGAAATTATGATCTATTATGAGATTTTATGATGGATTTCAAGGTACCATACATGAGGGTTTTACTATATGTTGGTGGGTGGATTTGCATTGAGTTTTCTCATATTATTTTAATCTTGAATTGCATTATTTTGAACAAGCATTATGAACCCACCAAGTGCTTGATGAAATGTCATTATTGATGATCTATTTCATGATTTAAAAGTCAAGTGACTATAGGATGATTAAGGGCTCTCAAGTATGTATTGAATTCATGAAAAGTATCTATGATTTTACAAGTATCAATTTAAGCCCTATTTCAAGATTTTTACCTCTTGGTAGCCATTCATGTTAAAGCAACGGTTCATGTATGATTATAATCTATCCTCACGTTCAAGTTAGTCTCACTACTAGAGGTCAAGCATGTTTATGAGCTACCCAAGTCATGTTCTTACAAGCTATTCATGTTGTGATTAATGTATAATTTTTTAAGTATTCCATGGGATTAGACTTAGCACCGATGGATTGGATGTCGGCGTGGATTATCTTTAAAGGTCCAAACTCTTTTCCTTAAGCTATGTGCCAACATAGGATTATACTTTACCCTTCTATACTAGTGGATCCATTTAGTGCACTTTATCATGACATACTTTCCGAAAAATCATCGGGATTCCAAGTTGTAGCTTGCTTGGTCTTACTTTTGTTAGTTAGGGTCTCTTCCCGCTTATGTATTATGTTCTATGCTAGTTAAATGATTTTCACGTATGTTTTACTTCAAGCATTGATCATGCATGCCATATTGAGACTTCACTTATCTATTGCTTATTATTATGCATTTTGACTATATTGACTTATGTCTTGTTGCATTGCATCCTACATACTTAGTACATTCAAACGTACTAATGCATACTCTATGCCTACATGATATTACCATGTAGGGACCGGAGCACCATTTTATCATCCTCCACGTGGCTAGTATGATCCTTTGAATCAAGCTTTGGTGAGTCCTCAAGTCCAAGGACATTAACTTTATTACTCTTGCTATTTTGAGACTTCGTTATGTTGAACATTTATTACTGTGAGGGTAATCGCGGAGAGTGTCTCGGCCCCAGCTCCATTCCATGTTAGAGGTGTTGTTGGATATTATGATGTACTTATGCCTAAGCTTGACTTTTTTATGCTTTAATGATTATCAAAGACTTCTCTTAGACCTTCTTTCCTTTTTATTATATCTCTTGTTGTTGTTGTTTACTATGCTTCCGTGATCAAGGATGTGTGATTGATAGACTAAGAGTCTTGTTTGGGTCTCTTCGTGTTCCTATTCGCCGTGTCACATCTAGGACCTAGGCTTGGGTCATGAAATTATATGATCACATTCTTGTCATACCCATACTTTTCTTTGAAACATAAACATCATAATAATTGGGAGTTAGCCCGCATCTAAACATCATGAAAACCATAGTCATGTATTAATATACCATGAATGAGATGAGAATAGCATGACCAATAGAGATTCAATATTAAATCAACAATACAATATAAAATTCAAGTAAATCCATGAGTAAATTCACATTCAAATCACAATTTAGATTACCCATGCTTAAATCAAGCTTCAAAGGGGACATGCACATTCAAATCTTCATAACATCAATAAAATTCAACATATTAGGGATTAAATCACTTTAAAATCAATAATAAAACATATCCCATATATCAATTAAATCAATAAACAATAATGTTAAATACCCATATTTAAAGTAAGCCAAATTTCATGAAAATTCAAGTAAAGAGGTTGGGGTATTCATGGTTGAAAGGGACCATGAATCAATCCCACATACCTTAGCTAACCAAGAAAAAATAGGAAGAAATTTGATGAAGAAGAGAGTCTTACCTTAATCTTCAAGACAATCCTCCAAGGTTCACTTTAGGGGAGTTCTTAAAAGAGAGCTTGAATAAGTTCTAAGTGTTGAATGAGTTTGAATGAGAGAAGAAGAGTATAGGTCATTTCAGGGGTTTAGGATGTGTTAGAAAGTCATAAACATCCCTTAGAAGTAGCCAAAATGACGAGAAAATCATTAATGAAATGAGCTTCAAAATGCTACTAAGTGTCTCGTGAAGAAGCTCTACGGTCAGTGTAAAGAACCACGGATCATGCAGAGCAGCTATGGAGCTTTTTTTAGCAAAAATAGAGGGAACATAACACCGATAGGCTTTACAAAAAGGGGCATAACTTGTTGATCCAAACTCTGAATTAGGTTAAACCAGAAGCGTTGGAAAGAGAATTCAAAGAGCTTCAATTTGATAGATAGTAGTATACCTAGGTCGTTTTGTGCTAAGAGATATGACCATTTAAACTTGATCCTTCCACTAATTCATATGAAAAAGTCAGCCAATGGAATATATTTGAATTTGGCTTGATGTAGGAGATCCATGATGACTCTAAAACAAATAAATAAGCTTAAATTGAAGGTTTGAAAGTGAATTTAGCTTGGGCTTGAAGGTTCCACGGGAATCTTCTACCTAGAGCTTGAAAAGAGGATTCTGAAAGCGTTTGAGCGAGTGAATGAGATTCTATGTGTTAGAATACAAAAGAATAGTAAAGAAGGAGTATAAACTGATTTAACGGTCCCGTACAAGGGTCACACGATCGTGTGGCCTTCCGTGCTCCTAAACTTAGATAAAATCATCACTGATTAAGTTCCAAGACGGTGATTCCATACATAGAAAATTTTCACACCAATGCCCATATGGAAGGTCATATGACTCGTGTAGGATCATATGGATCATTCATGTGTGAAGTACCTTTGCCAAAATGTGGTTTTCAAGGCCAAGGCTGCTCACACAAGCCACTACACTACCCATAAAGTACCACACCAGCCATGTACGATTCATATGGTACAGGCCTTGGTCTTGAACTCCAAAGTTAAGGCCAACACTCTACACACAAGGCTAAGGGTCACCTCAAGGCTCCTCAACATAACCCATTGATGATTTTCACACTACAATAAGAAAGAGGGCACTGTCAGCAATTAACTTAAGCAAAAGTTAAGGTCGAATCTATAGGGAATACAGGGCTTCACTACAAGAATTTACTATCAATAATTTCAAGTATTTATTACTAAAATCTCCAAATGGGGGGATTTACGATTTTGAAATAAAAATTAAATAACCATAATGCTACTATGCAAGGAAACACTCAATTTTAGGGAAAACTTGGGAATTGTGTTCTTCATGGTTCATTGACTCAATTTCCCTAGACAACATAACTATAATTAGGAATTCGCATGCAGGACAGTAACTTATGTTCTTCCAGCCCTCTTGTGAAGGTAAATGTCGAATTTCACCATGGCGCATGGTCGGCAACCATGGTGTGCCAACTAACTATTACCCATTGTCCTAGTCAACCTCCCTATGGTCAGGTTTGGTTGATTACATAAGAACACATCAATCGAATGGTAAAATCTACTTCCCTTTTCCTATTCAGGACCCTATGGTCAGGTTTGGTTGATTAGATGAGAAGACATTGATTGAATCCTGTCATTTACTTTTCTTTTTCTATTCATCACTACCTTGGTTAGGATCATGATAGTAGGCGGGGTTTGGTGTTAGCCACTACTAAACAACAAGCAAAATGATGAGAAATAAATGATACATGCAAAATCTCAATCATAGAAATGCAAGTAATCTAGTTTATCTCAAGTCAACTACCCATGGTTCCCACAACCCGAAGTTGTGGGTGCTTAGGTACTCATGGATAAGGCAAAACCAACAAAAATGCAAATACAAGAAATAGTTGAGAATTTTACCCAAGGCAATAAAGAGTGATAATAACACAAGTTGCAAACCACAAGCTTGATAGATTGAGAATGAATACAATGTATGATTTGCACTCCCCAAAAGTGGGTTTTCCAAGAGAAAATTAAAATCTACACTAAAACCCTAAAATACTCTAGAGAGAATATTCAAAAGCTCCTCTCCATATTCAAGTCTTGGATAGCCTCAAAATAAACCCTAACATAATGTATATATAGTATTTACAAATTTACCCCTAAAAATTATATAGAAAAGATAGTTAGCAGTAGGTACATCTCACGGGTATGACGCGTAGGGTGACCTACGAGTCATAATTGGGGTCACGTATCAGGCACTTGACTTTTTGGACTTGACTGTTATGACCCATGGGTATGAGTCATTGCTTAAGCAATGGGTCGTATACTCTTCTGACAGACTAGGCCTTCAGTTTTTGGTCAGAAATTTTGGCTCTCTATTTCTTGCTACGAGTCCACCTATATGAGTTGTATTAAGACCTATGACTCATAGGGTGACCTCGTAAAGCTGACCTCCACTTAGCAGATTTCTAATTTTTGGTCTATGTTTCTGGTTAGGAGGTCATCCTTTGACTTATAGCTTGGGCTACGACTCGTAGGTGAGCTCTTATGTTCTGCATTTCAGCAAAATCTATAATTTTTCTCCAAATCATGCCAACCTACCTTTTCTGTAATAACAACATAGAAAAAAATAAAAACCATAAAAAGTCGCATTAAGAACTCACAAATCCCTTGTTTTAGGCATCAAATATGTTGTATTTTGACAACACATCAACAACCTCAACTTAGAACTAGCACTTATCCTCAAGTGACTACTCTATCTAAGCAGACAATGAGAGATGCATAGTAGCTATACCCATGACATATACATCATTTACTTTAATTCAAGTACCCAACTTTTATTTTCAAAAACAAATTGCAAAGCTAATAAGGAAAACAAAAACACAATGATGTATCTGGCAACCCAACTATGACAAGCAAAGGAGTATCAACCATCTGCGATCACTAGGTTAGTCCTATGCTAATCAAGTAGTGCAAATGCCCTTACAGAATAGAAGTCCCTCTTATTCACTCAAAAAGCATTTAGAATTTGGGGACTGAGCAAACATTCTCACTCTCACAAATGAAATTCATGCACAATGACTAACATCATAGGCTTGCCTCTATACTCAATATCCGGATTGGTGACAAAGTGGATTTGGATCACTTTAGGACTTAATGGCTTATTACATAGGCTCATAGGGCTTTGGTATGGCATTTTAGGCAAGTAGTGACTAAGAACTATCCTTGAACCATGTTTACCAAAACTTTTACCTTCATAACCACCCAAACAGTTTCACTAAATACACCCTTATTATCTTATTTCAAGCTTTCCCTAGGTGTTTTCATTCTCTTTTTCAGCTGCACCTTATATTTCAACTCATTTTTGGTATTTTCTTCAATTCAAGGCACTTTTCTTTTCTTTTTCCCCACCAGGCTCATGATTTTTCATTTCTTTGTTTATTTCATAACTAACCACCTCATTTTTATTATTTTAGCACAACAAAGGTCACCCTTAATTTAGGCTTTTAGCCTGAGGTGAAATACACAATATTGATTCCCCAAACTAGGGCCACCATTTGTAACCATCCTCAACTTAGGCTTTCAGCCTCAGTTAAGGTTCACATGTTCAAGAATAGACAAGGGCCAACATTACAGTATTTCATAAAATAAGGCTAAGCTAGCTAGGTGTCAAGAAAGAATGAGCACATGAGAGGCTCAAACATTTGGAACAAGGGATTTACTAGCTCATTTGGAAGATCATTTAGGTAAGAGTAGGCTCACTAAAAGAACAAAGGACTAAGATCCCTTCCAAATCAACTACATTACTAAACCAATCTTAGAGTAAGAAGGCAAGTTCTAAGTCCATATATGATACATTAATGCAACAAAAATAAGCTCACAACACACATCGCATTGCACACACAATCAAGTATGGACTCACAGTTCATGCTTCCAGCCTCAACTTACCTTCTCATTATCAAAACAAAAATAACCAGATAATCAAAATGCATGACTGCAGCAGTAACCAACAATCTCAAAAATTTTGAGGGTACCTAATTTTTCATCAAAATTTAAAAACTGTGCATACACTAAAAGATAATAACTATAGTATATCTACAAATTATCTACATTACCTAAAGATGTCGTTTCAATAGAAATTAAACATCCACAAGGAAAAAAAATACAACAAGAAAACATTGGGATCAAAAATAGGGGAAGGTATGGACTCGAGGCTACTCAGACTTCGCCTTAATCCAAAACTCCCCACACCCCACCAAAATATAATACTTTGTTCTCAAAGTAAAGACATGAACGAAAGCTGCATAATGGAATATATATATATATAGACATATACATAAATATATATATTAAAAACTAATATTTTAAAACTAAACATCCAAAACATAAGTGAAAAGAATATTAAAGACAAAACATTTAAACAAATCCAAAACAAACATTACAAAAATATTATCCAACAAAAAGAACAAAGTATCCGTAGACAAAAAATAAGTGCTGGGGTTAAAAATAATCAAACACTTAGTGCTCAATCACCAACATCTATCTGATCCTGAGGTTCTGAGCTGTGGTCTCCTGCTCTGAAGTTTGGGATCCAGCGGCGTGTGAACTACCCTCTCCCTATGCTATCCATTGCTCTCGCTCCCTCTATATAACTACTAGAGTAAGAGTCTCATGTACCACCTCATCTGGAGTCTGCTCATCCCCCTGTGCTATTGGGTCATCAGGTATGGGCCTCTTATGGATCTTCTATGGGTCATCCATCTCGAGGGGCCTCTTCTCATGGGCATGAGGGCTGTCAACTAACCAGTCAAAAACCTCATCAACCATGGGTGCCACCTCTGAGCATACAACAGGGGCTGCTAACATCTATAATAATTCAGCCTTAAAATTGGCCAAATCCTCTATGATTGCACTCGTGTCAATAGGCAGAGCACCCTCAAGACTCCTCTAGATTATCCAGTAAATGAATCTACTCGGGCATCCACCGCTCTAACTCTCTCATCCACTAAATCATGGGCGAATGCCTTTGCCCTTTCCTCTAAGTCTTGAATAGTCTAGCTAACCCATGCTATGACCTGAGCAGCTAATGCCTACACCCTGAGCTTCACTGTAGCTACTCTGCGCACTAGTGCCTGAAAAGCAACAATAGAGATAAGAGAATCAACCTCCATAGAGGATGATGCTAGTATGGGAGTACTGGAAGATGGTGTGGACTCGATCTCAATAAGTGGGGATGGCTCTGTAGTAGCTGGAGTAGAACTGGTGGTGGCTGGAATCGTACCCTGAGTCGAAGGCTCAACCGAGAATGGATTTGGGATGGAAGGAGAAGCTACTCTCTATAGGGCCATTGGGTTCTCCTTAGCCTTGATCAGGCTATGATCCATGATCTGCAGGGCCTTTGCATATAGATCCAAGTGAAGGGAGACACACACCACTTCCTCATTACACAGTCTATGTATCAGGATTGGAAAAGGCAATGAGGTCTGAGTACAAATCGTCGACTTGTAGATTTGTTTAGCCATGACTCATGCCCAATCAATATCATAGCCAACTACAATAATAGCTAGTAGTACAGCTCTCTCTAGGGTGATCACATTATCCGTAAAGGTTGGTCTAATGCGCCAATGGATAATAGACCATAAAAACTTGGCTCGTAATGAGAGGTGGGATTTCACGATCTAAGCAATGTGGTTTGTGACCCACGTAGGCTCAAAGCCCTCTTCACATATCTGGCTAGCTATCCACTTGAGCCACTAAGTCTTCATATCCATATTCTTCTTGCTCATCATTTTCCTCATTTTTACAATTCTATCATCATACTCTGCGGTGGAACGAGGTACTATATAGTTTGGCCTGAACTGAACCCTCCTAATTGTCTCCTCTAAAATGTCAACAACTTCACCCCACACTAGAACTTCTTGCAATCTTGGTCGCTCAATGGGCTTCTTCCCTCGAGGAAGATCTTGGAGAACAATGGCATTATAGGTGGCATAAAATTCCCGAACTAGATATGAGGTATACTTGCCCAAATTTTATGATAGTCATGCAATCCCGTGACTGTTGATCTCTGCCTCCAAGTCAGGCACTCTACTCAATCCGGAATCATTAAGTCTCAATTCCTCATGAAATAATTGAACAGGCCTTCCTGGACCCTTTGGTTCCAACCCTTTGTCATATATTTCTTGCAGGCCTAGAACACACCAACTAGTATTTCTTGGGTCTGTGGGAGTTATTGTAGTAGTAGGATCTACCGAAAGTTAAGAATAAGTCCCCTCTAGTTGGGTATGAGATGCCTCAATGGACCCCAACTCTAAAAGTGAAAGGCCATCATTTGACCCATCTTCATTAGCCTCCTCTTCAGACTTAGAGGGACTAGTGACTCTGAGTGGTGACTTCCATCAGTATTAGTGCAGCACAGGGTCAAGTCTGAGGCACAGTTGCCTCGGGGTCTATCCGAACTCTGTGGACCTCTATAGAGCTGTAAGACTTTTTATCATTAGATGAGTCATCCCTGAACTGTCTTCCCAGAGCTTTTGTAGCTTCTTTTCTAGCCTTAGGATCGATATAACTTGAAAATTCAACCCCAGGTCACATCATAAGTACCCTAGTGTTTGATTAAAAAGGAGTCATATGAGAGAACCAACAAGGAATAATAAAATCAATAAAGGAAAACATAAACAGAATACATTGAACCAGCTATAAATATGAAGGTACGAGGCATAGGTACAACTTGTAGGGTGTATGATGAGTTGTACAATAGCCTCATAGTACTAAAGTGCCTGAAAAACTTCTGATCACAAAAATGAGGTTCAGGTATGACTCATATGATGACCTATGAGTCGTATTCTGAGATCATAGTGGGAAATAAAATACAAAATAAATTAAGGCAGATCCTACGAGTCCCATACTACAAGTCATAACAGGCACGACGAATCATAGGTGGGTCTTTATGGTAATTATTAAGGAAGCATAGGTGACTGTAGCCTCTTATGAGGGGCCAGTACGACTCGTAGGGAATTCTGCAAGTCGTAGAGAAATCTCATCGCAGAGAACAACAGGCACCTGTAGTGCCTATAATCTTCCCACAAGAACCAAAACCCATAAAACTAACAAAAATAAACAGCATCCAAGCAGTATATCATCGCAGACACATAATTAAACCCAAAATGATTTATGTAGAATCAAGCAACAATTACCCCAGAATCGAAGAATAATCCTCAATTACTTTCACAATGTACCCAAGACTATCTAATCCCCAAGGAATAAGCATTAAAATCAATATGCAGAAATGGAGATTCTAAGAAAGTTCACAATAATTCCAAATACAAGTATTATGAATTAGAATATTTGCACAACCCAATATCCCCACATTTAAACTTCTTCATGATTTTAAACATTGATCATCCCAACAATCATGTACTAAACTCAAATGATTAGCATACCAACATTACAACCACCCAACAAAAGAAATCATACCAGTTAATATCATGCTAGAGAGTTTAACAGGCCCCAATACCCAATTCTCATGCTTATACAATTATTTTCTGATATGTGTACTTACTATGATAAAAAAGTTAACATTCATTCAACAACATCCCAAAATCATGACATGAGTGTGCCAATTTTCAACCATGAAAACTTATTAAATGAGTGAATGATGATTAACTAGATGCAATGAGAGAATAAGGAGAAAGCAAAAACCCTGGTTATGCTTCACTGGAAAAACTCGCTGGATTCCTGTAGGGTTGAAAAAAAATTTGGTCAGAGAAGATGAAAGATGTTATGGGGAAGCTTTGGGGGAAGTAATCAGTTAAAAATGTGGGAAAGTAGGGGTCAAATGACTCTTGACCCCTTATATACTCAATCCGGGTGACCTTTTAAAATTCTGCAGATCGCGTCTATGAGACCCCGACTACGAGTCGTAGCATGTCAAATGACTCATAGGTCCTAGTCTCATAGCAGACACAACACTTAGAAAAAATCAGAATTCATACCTGGGCGCTATGAACCCCTCACTGATGACTCGTAGAGGACCCAACGAATTGTAAGGTTAGCTAGTAGTATGTGTGCCAACTTTTAGTCCTTAATATTTCCCACTAAGAGAGATGACTATGAGTTGTGATGTTTATTATGACTCATAGGCCTGCTCGTAGAGGCTGCTCCATATGCAATGTCCTCCAACTCTTCTTCTTTTTGATCAATTCTAGCAAATCACACTTAAAGATACACCAATCTCTAGAATAATACAATTGATCCAATGTCTCAACACATCAAAAAGCATCAAACTACTACTTAATAATTCAAACAAATGACATAAACCTAAAACATTCCAAAAATAATATAGGTACTTGGGTTACCTCCCAAGAAGCGCCTTATTTAACATTGCAGCTCAACTTAAATTCTTATAGGTTGACGGAGTCTCCTCTTTACTCATCTGGCCTTTTCTATGATCTCTTTGCATAGGCTCCAATTGTGTTGCAAGTTGTTCAACCCTGTCATCAATTATCTGTGTTGCCATTGTTTGTTGATCCACCTTATAGTTCACCTTGATGACATCAAACTTTATCTCTTGTACAACTTGTTCTTGTTCATTGGTTTTGATAAGCACTTGCTTAAGCATACGCTCAATTCTTGAGTGTTTATCATAGATGCATTACTCTATGAGGCACACGCTTAGGTTTGGTAACGTAGTTAAATTAGGCACACTCTTCTTTCTGGTAGCACTTAGAGTTCCCTCAGATATACTAGTGGATGGCACTAGCTGCTTTTGCAGTTGGTGGTAAACTTAGGTGATAGCAGACAACTTATCCATGTATTCAGCAATTTCACTGAATGTTTGCCTCAGAAATGCTCCACACTCCCCTTCGAATAAGGCATCAGCATGTCCTTGCTGTTCAGAGGCTAGTGCTCGATAGAAGCTAGCTGCCAATTCATCATCAATCAGACAATGGTTTTAGATCGTCGTCAGGCACTTCTTATACCTTTCCCAAGCTGCTAACAAAAATTCTCCTGGCGCCCTTTTAAAATTACAAATGTTATCCTGTAGCTCTTGCTTGTTGGGCCCCTTATAGAAGTTCATGAGGAAGACTCTCTGCATCTCCCCCAAGTTGGAACAAACATCAGGTGGGAGAATTGACCACCGTTCAGCAACTTCACTTTGGAGAGTCATAGGGAAAGGTTGAAGAGCCATGGCCTCCCAAGCAGGATGTCTTGTCCCAAGAACCCCCCTCAATGTTTGAGTAAAATGTTGCAGGTGAGTTTGGCGATCTTTAGACTCTTGTCCGTAGAATAGGAAATATCTCTGTGAGGTTTCTAACAAATCACTTGTGACGTAGAGCTTTTGTTCGGTCATGGTGCAAACCAACCTGCTACTTAAAATCAACTAACAAAAACAAAAATAAAAGTAAAAAACAAGAGAATCTAGAAGTTAACACTTGAACTAACTAATAGTGAAATCAAGTCAAAACCTAGTCATATTTCCTGGCAATGGCGCCATAATTTTTGATAATGTTCACACTCCGATAAGAAAGTGGTCGCTGTCAGCAATTAACCTAACCAATGGTTAGGGTCGAATCCACAGGGAATACAAGGTTTGACTATAAGAATTCATTATCAATCATTTCGAGTATTTATAACTAAAATCTCCAAATGGGGGGAGGGGTTATGATTTTAAAATAAAAATAAAATAAACACTACACTAATATGCAAGATAACACTCAATTTTAGGGACAACTTGGGAATTGTGTTTCCTATGGTTTGTTGACTCAATTACCTTATACAACATAACTGTAATTAGGAATTCGCATGCAGGAGGGTAACTTAGGTTCTTCTAGCCCTTTTGTGAAGGTGAAGGTCGAAGTTTACCATGGGATGTGGTCGAAAACCATGGTGTACCAACTAACCATTACCCATTATCCCATTCAACCTTCCCTTGGTAAGGTTTGGTTGATTAGACAAGAAGACATCAATCGAATCCTATCATTTACTTCCCTTTTTCTTCTACGTCACTACCTTGGTCAGGATCGTGACAGTAGGCAGGGTTTGATGTTGGACACCACCAAATAACAATCAAAATAAAGGGAAATAAACGATACATGCAAAACCCCAATCATAGAAATGCAATTAATCTAGGTCATCTCAAGTCAATTACCCATGGTTCCCACAATCCCATGTTATGGGTGCTTAGCTACTCGTGGCTATGTTAAAACCAACAAAACTGCAAATACAAGACATAGTTAAGAATTTTATCCAAGGCAATGAAGAGTGATACCACCAAAAGTTGCAAACCACAAGCTTGATAGATTGAGAATGAATACAATGTATGATTTGCACTCCCTAAAATTGGGTTTTCCAAGAGAAAATTAAAATTTACACTAAAAGACTAAAATAATCTAGAGAGAATATTCAAAGGTTCCTCTCCATATTCAAGTCTTGGATCTTCTCAAAATAAACCCTAACATAAAGTATATATAGTATATACAAGTTACCCCTAAAAGTTATGTAGAAAAGATAGCTAGCAGCAGGTACATCTCATAGTTGTAATCGGGTTCTTGTATCAGGCACTCGGTGGTCTGGACTTGACTGTTATGACCAATGGTATGAGTCATTGCATGAGCTACTCGTATGCTCTTCTCATAGACTAGGCCTTCAGTTTTTGGCCCAAAATTTTGGCTCTCTGTTTCTTGCTATGAGTCCACCTGTACTAGTCGTATTTAGACTTACAACTCATAGAGTGACCTCGTAAGGATGAGTTCCACTTAGCAATTTTTTTATTTTTGCTCTGTGTTTCTCGCTAGAGGTCGCCCTATGACTTGTAGCTTAGGCTACAACTTATAGGTGAGCTCATATGTTCTGTACTATAGCAAAATCTTGAATTTTCTCCAAAATCATGTCAAACTATCTTTTCTGTAATAACAACACAAAAACACATAAAAACCCACATTAAGAACTCACAAAATCCCTTGTTTTAGGCATTAAATGTATTGTATTTTGATAGCACATCAACACCCTTAACATAGAACTATTGCTTGTCCTCAAGCGACGACTCAATCTAAGTAGACAATGAGAGATACATAGTAGTTATAGCCATGGGATATACATCATTTACTCTAATTCAGGTACCCAACTTTCATTTTCAAAAAATAGATTGCAAAGCTAATAAGCAAAACAAAAATACAATGATGTATCTGGTAACCCAACTATGATAAGCTAAGGAGCATCAACCATCTGCAATCACTGAGTTAGTCATATGCTAATCAAGCAATCCAAATGCCCTCACGGAAAAAAAGTCCCTCTTACTCACTCAAAAAGTATTTAGAATTTTGGGACTAAGCAAACATTCTCACTCTCACAAATGAAATTCATGCACAATGAATAAAACCATAGGCTTGCTCTATACTCAATTTTTGGATTGGTGACAAAGTGAATTTGAATCAATTTAAGACTTAATGGCTTGTAACATAGGCTCATAGGGCTTTGGTATGGCATTTTGGGCAAGTAGTGACTGAAAGCTGTACTTGAACCATGTTTGCCAACACTTTTACCTTAATAACCCAAACATTTTCACTAAATCCACCCTTATTCTCCTATTACAAGCTTTTCCCGTGTGTTTTCATTCTTTTCTTCAGCTGCGCTTTATTTTTGAACTCATTTTTGCTATTTTCTTCAATTCAAGGCACTTTTCTTTTCTTTTTCCTCACTGGGCTCAGAATTTTTCATTTCTTTCTTTATTTTTCAACTAATCACCTTATTTTTGTTACTTTACCATAGCAAAGGCCACCCTCAACTTAGACTTTTAGCCTGAGGTGAAGTACACAATATCTATTGGGATTCACTAGCTCATTTTGTAGGTCATTTAGGTAAGAGTGGGCTCACTAGAAGAACAAAGGCATAAGATCCCTTCCAAATCAACCACATCACCAAACCAATCTTAGAGTAACAAGACAAGTTCTGAGTCTATACATGATACATGAATGCAGCAAAAATAAACTCAGAACATACATAGTATTGCACACACAATTAAGTATATACTCACAGTTCATGCTTCTAGCCTTAACTTACCTTCTCAATATCAGAACAAACATCACCAGATAATCAAAATGCATGATTGCATCAATAACCAACAATTTCAAAAATTTTGAGAGTATATAATTTTTCATCAAAATTTAAAAACTGTGCATACGCCAAATGATAATAACTACTATATATCTATAAATTATCTACATTACCTAAACATGTTTGTTAAACATAAATTAAACATCCACAAAGAAAAAGAATTATGGCAAGAAAACCTTGGGATCTAAAATAGGGGAAGTTATTGACTCGAGGTTACTTAGGCTTCGATTAATCCATAACTTTCCATATCTCACAAAAATAGAATACTTTGTCCTCAAAGTAAAGATATGAACAAAAACTTAATAATGGAAACATTATATATATACATGTATATATATGTACACAAATATATACATACATTAAAAACCAACATTTTAAAACTAAACATCCAAAACACAAGTGAAAAGAACATTAAAGACAAAACATTTAAACAAATCCAGAACCAACATAACAAAAACATTATCTAACTAAAAGAACAAAGTATCCATAGATAGAAAATAAGTGTTGGGGTCAAAAAATAATCAAAGACTTGGTGCTCTTTGTTAGAACTCACATTTTGATATATTGGATTAGGTATGAACCTGGGATCTCTGGTGCCGTGTTGGAAAAATTTGGAGGATGTTAGGACCCTCATTTTTTTTGTACGTGAGTTAATTATGAAA
>DF359576.1:12010-33049 GCA_000787875.1 Solanum virginianum
TGGGATAATTTTCCATCTTTCTTTCTGATTTAGCTTTTTGGTGATGTATATCTTTGTGAAGGACTATTGTCTTCTAAATAGTTGATTTTTTTAAAATTTATCTGTATGTATGTATACCTTGAGATATGAACATATATTTTATTAGGCACCCTTAGACACAAAAGAAAGTTGGGTGCACTGGTCGAAATCGCCGCCTAGCTTTTCATCTCGATTTGAATGACCTGGGTTCGAATTGGGCCTGCGGGAGGGATCCGTGACTGATCCAACTATATGTGGCCTTGCTTGTCTTTATTGCTATTGCATTATCTTGATAATATGATCTAACATGACCTTTATGAATTCTTGCAGATGACTGTTGATTACATGGCTGGACAGAAGAATGACTTTTTTATGCAGAGATATGGTTTCTCATCACCTGTGGTAATGCAGTCTTTCTTTACTCTTCCCTTGAAAGAGAAGCAATGTTGTACTTTTTCTGCTGAAAAGTATGAAAATTCCAACTCTTAAGTCCCTAGTACTACGACTTTTGCATAGTGATATATTCATTGCTGTTAGCCGTTTTAAGTGCAACAGTAAATGACTGGCAAGAAATCACCGTAAATGACATCCAATGTCTACTATCAAGCCCTGACAAGTGCAGATGAAAGTAAATGAAGATGAGATAAACCAAAAAGTGAAAGGGAAAAGTGTTAGAATGAGTAAAAAAATTTCTTCCAGTTATTGTCCTTGTCTTTGGCTGTTGAGAATAAATTCATTTGGGCATTTAATCATAGAATTTTGAGTAGGGCTTGAGTTTTGATTATATTAATATTGCTCAATGATGCTCCATATGGTACAACGAATTTTGATATTTGTACTGAATCAGAGGAAGAAAGAGAAAGATGGTGTAATATATATTTTATCTTTTAAGAGTTATCCTGACATTGTCATATCTAGTTTATTCTGCGTATGGGTTTTTGAGACGAGGGTTCCCAGGAAACAGCCTCTCTACTTCTATGAGGTAGTGGTAAGGTCTGCGTACATTCTACCCTCCCCAGACCCCACTTGTGGGATTCCACTGGGTATGTTGTTGTTGTTGTTGTTGTTGTTGTTGTTGTTGTAAGAGTTATCCTGACGGAGCTTAGGATTTGATTAGTTATCAGGGCCATCTATCTCCATAACATGGAAATGAATTTAGATATGATTGTTGATTTCGTTGAACTTTTGCTTTGATTATGAGATGTCTCTCTTTTTTTCTTTTTTGTTCTTTCTCTATTGACATTGACTATAATATATATATTTGATATTGCAGAATCCTTGGGATGTCATTCATTTCACTGGAGACGCCAAAATTCATCTAGACACCTTTTTATCGGTCTTTAACATATCTGGCCTCCCTGGAGAATATTACCACAACAGTATGGGTCTTAAAGAATCTTTTGATATACTTAACTCCTTCACCCATCTAGCTTTGCAATTAATGTTTAGAATACTGGTTAAAACTTGAAGCAGGTAATTTATCAAATGACAGAGACACATTTGTCGATGGAGCAATAATAGCAGCAGCAAGAACGTTGCCCACTTGGTCAGATGGAGATCTCCCTCCAATTCCAAGTTTAGAGAGGAAAGCAGTGAAGGAACTGGAAGATGAATGCCACCAGATGCTTGCAGAATTTCCCACAACTTCTGACGAAGACCAGAAAATCCTAGGTAAGCCTGGAATTGGATTGTGTACTTCTATCTAATGATGCATGTTGGAGAAGAAATATAAGTCCAATTTTTATGCACTCAGATTGTGACCTCTATTTCTTTTGGTGAAAAAACGTGGAGTTACTTTGATAAATTGAATTCAGAATTCATCAATCCTAGTATCATAAGCTTTGGCTTTGCCGACAAATTTCAAAGCTTGTAGCTGTCATGCTCCATCTGCTGTCATGCTCCATCTGGACTGACTCCACTTTTTATCAATTTCATCGGTTGACTTAGTAACAGCAGTCATTATTCACGTCATATAGTTGGCCAACAATGTATTCATTCTCTCTCTGTACTGTGAACAGATTCGATGCCTGAATGCAGGAGAACACTTGAAGCAGCAATAAAGTATGTATAATATGAATAATTCATCGTTGCATGCAGTGATCATCTTATCTTGCTTCGAAGTGAATGCAGATCTTATTTACATAATGCTTTCATTTGGCAGGTATAGATTACATCGGAAATTACTGATCGAGAAGGTTATACAGGCCTTGAACATTTACCAAGACAGGATTCTGTTCTAGACATGAATAACAGCATGATATGATGTAATATTTGCCAGAAATCGTATCAGACGGCGTCAAGAATATTCCCATTGCAGCTATCCAGAAATCTCTATCACAATTGTTTTTGCAGCTCATTGTTAAAAACATTTTGAGGGCTTTTGTGGGGGTAGGAAGTAGCTAGCAATGGTGTATAGGTGTAAAATGTCACCACCAGTTTTGGTATGTGAAGAAATTTTGAAAGGTTTTCTGTACAGTGGTGATAACATAATTGAAAGCTTTGCTGAATAAGTTTGATAATTAGAGTTTTGAACTTACATTTATTGAGGAAAAGGAACTATGAGCTTTTTTCTGATGAAAGTTGATATAAGTGGAGTAAGAGCAGGCCAAAGAAATTGACATAAAAGGAAACAAAGAGGATGCTACTTGGAAGTATTTTAAGTATGGTACTTGAAAAGAGAAAACAAGCAGAAGGCTCTTTTGAATGAACGAAATATGTGAATCGTAGGTAATGGTAAAGACTAAGTATATTTCACTCTCAATCACTACTATATTGTTAAAATATATGTATTCTCTTTATCCAATTCCACTCTGTTCTACTTAATTCTCATACAAAATAATAATTTTGTAAGCAATACATTTACCATCAATAATAACTAAACTTCAATCCTAAATAAGTTGGGCTGATGTGTATGAATTTTTGTTCATTTAATTTTAGCAAATACATTCACATATTAAAATAATGTACATTGTGTAGAGATGGTATGACTTCTAGAATTTAGAAGGTGGGATATTTTTTTTTAAAAAAAATAAATTTTATTGAAATAGAGTAAAATGAATAAAGTAGAAGAGTCATAAAAGAGAAGATAAAAAACAAAAGAGAGTCTAATACAAATAAAAAATCAAAGATGTAATTAAGATGAAGTGAATATTCAATCTCATTATAAAATCATGGACAAAAAACAAAATATTAAATAAGTTAAAGAAAGAAAAAAAATCAAAAGTGAAAATAAATACTTACTAGTATTCAAGTTTATTTTAAAAAATATATATATAATATCACCGTCTCAAAATTATCATCATTATTAAAAATTATAAATATTTAATAAAAATATATTTATATATGAAAAGAGATAAACAAATATATAGATTTTCGCAAACAAAAACCACAAACATAAAATAATTTATTAATATAGCAGATAGAAAATAATTCCATGATTCATCTTCTTTAATTTTATAAACTTTTTGTGGTTGCTAGGTTGGATAAAGAAGTAAAATGACGGTGTCAATTTTATTGAAATATATATGAGTAGATTTAATTCTAATAAGCTTACAAAAAAAGAAAAAAAGAAAAAAATAAAAGCTACTAATTTTTTTTTTTTATAAGTATTAAAATATCGTCAAAGCTATTGCAAAACCCTCTCATCCTCTTTTCTTGCCCAAAACCCCTTCACAGTTCACACAAACTGCCTCCTTCTTCCCCACCCCCACCACCCACCCCACCCCGTATATGGTTGCAGTCCACATAAGGGTCTCTCATTATATGGCTTTTAATCTTTTTCTTGCGTTCTTCTATAATTAGTTCTAAAAGTTCAAGAATCAACAATCAATAAAGCTGATGTTTTTACACTGTTATTTGAGCCCCACATTAATGGTTTTTCTCTTTCCATTATCTTCTCTTAAGTAATAGCTTCTTGGGTTTTGAATGGCATTGGTTCAGCAGCTGTTGACTACTGCCTCTTCTAGCTGCCGCTCTATCATGGTAAGAAAATTCTTTCTTTTTTTATTTTTTGTCATTTAGTTTTTTCATTTGAATTGAAATTTCAAATTACAAGAAAGAAAATTGAAAAGGTAAATATTTTTGTTATTGGATGGTATTTGGTATTTCATTATGGTTCTCTCAAGAGATTTTCACACTCTTTCATGTATGTCCCTGCTTAGAAAGGAGGGACTGGACCTGTAATGTTAATTATTATGGAGTTCTACATATGGGGAATTCTCATTTAAATCATTTATTTGATACTGTCATTGAGAGATGCTATAAGTTATAAGCAAGGTAAAGTGCTTAGAGATTTCAGTTCTTTAGTATCAGGATTCAATTTATGCTTTCCTTGTAAAAACTAGAGCCTTTAAGTTTCTCTTGGTTTGTTGGAAGGTCGAACTGAGGAGGAAGAGAAGAAAGTAAATTCATAGTTTTTCCCTTCTCTTTTGTACTATTTTCTTTTCAAGGGGTTGTATAGAGTAGTTATCTCAGTTGTCCTATCTTATTTCACGTCTGAAAGTAACTTCCTCGAAATGAACCCTGAAACAAAAGTGGCATAGGTGAAAACCATAGGGAATAATTTGACTGTTTAGAGATGCATAATTTTATTTAACTTCACAGCCTGAAGCTTATATTTATATTAGTGTGCTGTTGAGTTGGATAAGCCACACACAGAATCCGTTTTTATTATTCTTATTATCCCTGTCTCGTTAGAAACAAAGTGCAAGCCTTAGTAGTTATTTTATTTAATGCTTATGGAATAAGCTTATGCTATTTTGGGTCACTCACTATTGCGAACCAATCTTGAAGAACTTTGGAGGTCTCCAGCTTGTCCTGAATGTGGAGGAATACAACATTATCAGTTTCGGAAAGGGAAAAAAACCCCTTGAGAGAGCTCTTTCCATTGTCTCTGTATCCTAATAATGCCAAAAAAGAAACAAAAGGAATGCCTTTTTAATTGATTTTGTAGCACATGTAGAAGGTCATTTGAACCTTGTATTTTACTTTTTTGGGTATCTATGTGCATAGACCTTGTTTTTTCACTCTTCTTTTCTTTTTTATACTTTGTGAAGTTCTATATTTTCTTTAAGATATATACACAATTTTGATGGTTACTAGGCAAATCCGAAGGTTAGTTTTGCCTCGTTAATCCGAAGGTTAGTTTTGCCTCGTTCTGTACACTTGTGATTCATGAAAAGATGTTAGAGAACTTGTCTGGAAAAGAAATATCCCTATTTTTAATCCTTGTGTGTATTTCTTGTTGCGATATCCACCGTATTGACTTTACCATTTTTTCTTTTGTTAAGTTGCAGAACAGGACACTACATAATTATCAGGCAAATTGCCTGCAATGTTCAACATTCACAACTGTTGACAGCTTTGAGAAACTGTCCCGTAAAGCCAGGATATGTTGTGGGATCAGAGCTAGGCAACCAAGGTATTTAAGATTCGTGTCTCAACAAAAGATTTATCATCTCAGAAGCTATACTAATGAGCCTGGATCTTCTTCTGCATTTAGTATCCTTCCGCTATCGAAGGAGGGATTTACGTGTACACCAGTGCCCATTATCTTCAGTTTCAGGCCATTTGGGGGAATAGTTTCATGGTCATACAGCACAAATGGAAAAATGCATTTTTCCCATGATGCAAAAGCAATAGCAGATAAAGGCTCTGTTGGACCAAAAGTTTTTAGTGACGGAAATAAAACCTTCTTTAAAAATTTCAAGAATCACTCAGAGCGGTCAAAGGGATTGTCTGTTCATAGAAGAAATGCTATGTCTGACAAGGCGCCTGAAAAAGGCACTCCAAATTCTAAAGTATCAGCTAGTAAGAATATTGATCTGGTCATTTCAAAGGATAACCCGGTTAAGGTTGATGAGAAGGATGTCAACCTGGACATTTCAGGTACATCTCTTGGTAATAATGGGAGGTCAACATCCACGGGGAACGAGAAAGCAAAGAAGCAATCAAGAAGCAAAAAGAATAAAAATGTCGCTTCTGATGCTGTAGATCAGCCAAAAGTTTCTAGGACTCCCCGAGCAAAGAAGTCTAGCTCTGCTAAAGATGAGGAATACCCAGCAGTATTAGAGGTTTGCAATTTTTCAATTTCTGGAATTACCATATTTTGATGTGTTTTGCTGCATAATTTCCTGCACTAACCTTGCAGTATTCCAGATTAGTTCGCCCATTCAGTCTTTCACAGTAGGGTCTTCTGATAATGTCTCAATGAAGGTTGGTCAGGGGAAAAGAACCTCTCCCAAGAAAAGGAAATCCACCAAGGAGAGTAATTCTCTTGGAGAACTGAATGAGGCAACTGTCTCGCCATCTGGTAGTAAGTTAGTACCAGAGAAGAGTTCAGATGTGATCAGCAAAAGTAAGCCCCCGGGCCAAAAAAAATGGCCAAAACTATATCCTCCAACAACAAAGTCTGTACTGGTGGTGGAGTCTGCCACAAAGGCGAGAGTTATTCAAGGATACCTTGGTGACATGTTTGAAGTCCTGCCCAGTTATGGTCATGTCAGGGACTTGGCTGCAAGGTCTGGATCTGTCCGACCAGATGATGACTTCAGCATGGTATGGGAGGTTCCTTCTGCTGCCTGGACTCATCTCAAAAGCATCAAGGTTGCGCTAAGTGGGTATGTTATCTGTTGTTCCAACTTCTGATAGCAATCTATTTACATGGTGCTAACACGTTAGGGAGGATTAGTAGTGATTATGTGATCAGATTTCTTTATCGATTACTCTACAATTCAAGGATCAAAGTTATAATAAAAAAAGAAAAACTGGTTGTTGTTTCATCAATGTTCAGTTAACAAATTGTTACACAGATAAGATGGAAAGACATACACCAGATTCCCATTCTTTTTTCTTCATATAATTGCTGTTTTGTAGCTAGAACTGTTTAAAGCAATGTCATGCTCAGTTTCTTATCTGTTCGTCATTGATTCTCAGTGCCCAGAATCTTATTCTTGCATCAGATCCTGATCGTGAAGGAGAGGCTATTTCTTGGCACATTATAGAGATGTTACAGCAACAGGATGCTCTGCGTGATGATATTAATGTGATAAGGGTTGTTTTCAATGAAATTACTGAATCATCCATCAAAGCTTCCCTCCAGTCTCCCAGGGAGATAGATGCAAATTTAGTGCAAGCTTATCTTGCAAGGCGTGCTCTTGATTACCTGATTGGGTTCAACATTTCTCCACTGCTGTGGAGGAAATTACCTGGTTGTCAATCTGCTGGCCGGGTTCAGTCTGCTGCCCTATCACTTATATGTGACCGAGAAATGGAAATTGATGGATTCAAACCACAGGAATATTGGACAGTCCTGGTTGAATTTAAGAAGAACAAAAACTTAGATTTAGCCAACTTTTTGTCATCCCACTTGACCCATTTTGATTCCAAGAAATTAAATCAGTTCTCTGTTAGCTCTCATACCGAAGCAATGGAAATTGAAGATAAGATAAATGGATCAAACTTCGAAGTTCTAAGCGCTAAGATTAGCAAAAAGCAGAAAAATCCCTCTCCTCCTTATATAACATCAACACTTCAGCAAGATGCTGCAAACAAATTGGACTTTACATCAACATATACGATGAAACTTGCACAGAAGCTCTATGAAGGAATCCAGTTATCTGATGGCAAGGCAACAGGATTGATAACTTACATCAGAACAGATGGATTGCACATTTCAGATGAAGCTACCAAGAACATTCAATCCTATATCAGCAAAAGGTATGGACAGAATTTTGCATCAAAGAATGGTCGCAAATATTTCAAAAAGGTGAAGAATGCTCAAGAGGCCCATGAAGCTATTAGACCCACTGATATCCGTAGGCTACCCTCGAAGCTTGTTGGGGTGCTGGATGATGATGCACTTAAACTATACAAACTTATATGGTCCCGTACCATGGCATGCCAGATGGAACCTGCTACCATTGAGCAGATACAAGTTGATATTGGGAAACCTGGCCAATCCATAATCTTTCGTTCCACAAGCTCAAAAGTACAGTTTCCTGGGTACCAGGCTGTCTATGAGGATGTGGAAACTAACTCAACGGGAGATAATGAGAATGGGAGGGATGATCGTTCTGAAGTATTTGAGGCACTTAGGAATTTAACCGCCGGGGATCCAATGTATTTGGGTAAAGTGAAACTCGAGCAACACCAGACTCAGCCTCCACCACGATACTCTGAGGGCTCTTTGGTTAAAAAGCTGGAGGAGCTCGGCATTGGAAGACCTTCTACTTATGCAGCCACAATAAAAGTGCTAAAGGATAGGAATTATGTCACTTCCAAAGGAAGAACACTATATCCTGAATTTCGTGGGCGTATGGTATCAGCATTTCTCTCTCATTACTTTACTGAGGTAACAGATTATAGCTTCACTGCCGATATGGAGACGGAACTTGATAATGTCTCTGCTGGTTTGACTGAATGGAAAGGCCTTTTGAGAGATTACTGGACTAGATTTAGCAAGTATTGCGAGCATACTGGTAGTGTGCACATTCATCAGGTGGAGAAGATGTTGGAGAAAACATTTGGTGATTTTCTGTTTGCATCTCTTCCTGATGAAAGTAGGACATGCCCTAGCTGTCTTCAGGGAACTTTAATCTTCAAAGTGAGCAGGTTTGGTGCAGGCTATTTTATAGGTTGTGACCAACACCCAAAATGCAAGTGAGTAACAAGCTAGCATAGATTTTGTATCTTGTTTTTTTTGGGAAACATGAAACATATATATATAAGACTATACAAAGACGGTATAATCATCCATAATTACAGAACTGTAAAAATACCAAACTTACAGCTCCTCTATCTTCTACAAGGACTTTAAACCATCAAAAATTGAATCATAATCTACTACGCATGTTCCTTTACACAAAAATACACAAGTACCACACTTCAACTTTATCTTCTGGATATGACTTGATTATCTTCAAAGCATCTTTTGATCTTTTCTTCCATATTGCCCATCAAGTATAGGCTAGAATGGCCTTCCATCTCTCCTTCTGGTTTGAGTTAGCACCTTCTCTGTTCGAACTTGCTAGAGACAACTTATACCCCCGAAGCTGAGAACATTCTCCACAACTGGAATAGTCACTTTGCAATGCAAAAAGAGATGTGAAATAGTCTCTATCTCCTCTCCACAGGAAAAAAACATCTGGAACAGAGAGGATAACCTCTTTACCAAGGTTGTCCTGGGTGAGCACTGTTTCTCTGTCTCTCAATCAGGTGAAGCAGTGAACCTTATAAGGTATTTTTACCTTCCCAACTTCCATGGCTACTCTTCAATATGGAAGTTGGAAGGATTGCACTCTTTGTAAGTAGATTATACAGTAAAATTAGCTGGTCTCTCACTGTTCCGCCTTAAACTATCCTCAGCAGCAGAAAGATCCTTAAAATATTCCAAAAATTGTAACAATTCTACCAAATTTTCGACTTCTCAATCATTAAATTGTCTCTTGAAAATGAGGTTCCACCCTTAAATGTTCCATAGATCAGTTACAATTGCCTCTTGCTGTAAAGAAAGTACAAACATTTCCAGGGAACTCTGGTTTAGAGGTCCTTGGCCTACCAATTGTCTTCCTACCATTGCCTATTCTGATTGAAGATTTTTCCCTGAGCACTGGCCAGGGAACTTCCTTTAGACAGTTTTCTTATCCCATGTGAAGCAATCGGGCAAAAAAGATTTCCCTCCCCCTTTTCTCCGGTTCTTACTTCTACATTTTCTGCACTTTGAGTTGCTACTTGCTAAAGCATTAGTAATGTATTCTTTAGCTTAAACTTAAGGTTCGTTCTTTCTGGCATTAAATCTTTCTTTCAGTTATCAGACCTTGCAAGTTGTAAGCACATGAACTGTTGAACCTCTTAGCAGTGTAACTGATTTGTTATTATCTTGATAGTGCAGAACAATGAAAAGAAGTGCAGTTATATTTTTTTCTCCTTCTCTTTTGATGTCCTTGGTTTCAAGTCATTGGCTGATGTAGTTTTGATATCCTTTGTTAGGTATATTGCCAAGACATTATATGGTG
Organism: Solanum virginianum; assembly: GCA_000787875.1. Classification (NCBI taxonomy): domain Eukaryota; kingdom Viridiplantae; phylum Streptophyta; class Magnoliopsida; order Solanales; family Solanaceae; genus Solanum; species Solanum virginianum. Next base: position 22,042 of record DF359576.1, read on the forward strand.
AAGAGGATGAAGACATCACCTCTGAAGACACTAAAAGAAATGTAGAGCCGGCGAAATTGCTGGGTGTCCATCCTACTTCAAACGAGAAGGTTTCCACTTCAAAACCCTTTATATATCGGTTGATTGATTATACTAGTTGATTGTTACCTATTAGTTGATTGTTTATCCTCAGAGATGTAAGACCTTTATGCCCTTTCTCTTTAGGTTCTGATGAAGAATGGTCCATATGGATACTATGTTCAGCTTGGAGAAGACAAGAAAGGATACATTCCCAAGCGGGCTTCGCTTTCACAGGTATTTTGACAAGCACTTCATTGAACATGGTTCTTTCCAATGTATAATTACCAGTTTTCTGCATTCATATGATTATAATAGAAAAAAGATACTGTAGTTCCTCCAAAGTGGCTGAGCGGAGCATTCTCTTTCCCCTTCTGATGAGGAGTGGTGAACTGAATTACCTTTTTCTTTTGTTTGCATTTGATATAATTGCACCTAGAGTATAATCTTTTATTAATCACTGCTCTTATTGCCGCCTTCATTAGTTAAATGAGACAAGATAATTTTGCTAGATAGTCAGTGATGTAAATGCATTTTTCATGATCTAGGTGAAGGATGTCAGTTCTGTTACCTTGGAAGATGCCCTGGAGTTGCTGCGTTACCCTGTAACATTGGTATGTTGCAATGACTACTTCCTTTTTGTGTATTTAATATTTCTATCTTCAGTTTGAATTTCTCTATCACTGGTTATAAGTATGCATACAAAAGATGAATGGATCTTGTCTTTAGGGAAACCATCCGGATGATGGCCAGCCAGTCGTTTTAAAGCTTGCAAAGTTTGGATTTACAATCAGACATAGGCGAACAATTGCTCCAGTACCCAAGGTTTGGTGCAATCTCTCTCTGTGCATGAATCATTTTTCCAAACATTGTGTTTAATATGGTAGTTTCTGCTGAATAATAACTATAATTATAAGGTATTTATCAGAGAAAAATCTCATGGAATCAATTATGATGTGATAAAAAGTGATGACACAATAACAGCATCCAATAGTCTCCTGCAGTCTTGATGAATGATAAGGTGAAGTTTGTGGTTGTCTAGTTTCTAGTTTTCAAAATGTCACTTTACTCTTGGCTTATGGTTTGGAATCTTGTTTGTGCCTTTGTGGTGGTATATGTAAATGATGAGTGAGACTGAAGCAGGAAAAACATCTACATGGAGAAATACTTCAGCATTTTCTCTCGGTTCATATTATTATTCGATAACTTTGTACTTAATCTAGTGAGAAGCAATAGAGTTTGTAAAAGTGTCTCCCTAATGTCTAGAATTCCAGTATCAGTCATTTCAGAATTGAGCCATCAGATACTTTGTGCTTAATCTTCTTTTTTTAAAATGATGGTGGTGTGTGGGCAACTTGCATGCACCTTGACTATTCCACCAGGCCACACTCGTGAGTGTTTAGTGCTTAATATTTTTAGGGACTTAATTTCTTGTTCGTAATTGCCAATTAAGAATAGCTGCAAATTCAAAGACTCGTTCAAGCGTTTACTATTATGACTTCATATTCCTGTATATCAAACCTGATGTCAATGGTTGACGAGCCTCTCATATTCCATACTTGCTGCCTCCGCAAGTGGGAATTGAAGACCTTAAGAACTATTATATCATTGTATTCAGCGACGAATCTAGGATTTCTAGAATATGGTTGCACCATCAAAAAAAAAAAAAAAAAGAAGGAAAAATTTGTATTTTGTGGGAATTGTAGGTCTCTTGGTAAATAATTCAACTTTCAAGCAAGTGCGCCGTTTTGTCTTCTTGTAGCATGGGTGCCAACAAATAATATTATACCAATTTTAGAAAATATATACATTAATTACCTAGTTTTACGGAGAGACCATGGGGTTACCTGCCCCAAATTTTACCTATTAATTTGCCCCTGCTTGTATGACCTCACAATATCCACTATGGCACATCATATTTGGTAAATTAGTTTTTGTGAGAACAAAACTTGCTCAAGTGATGAGAGCGTTTTTGACAAAGCTTTCTGCTAGTATCTTTCATTAGATTTTTTGTTCCAAGTGTTACTTGGAACTGTATCTTTCAATTTGTTATTGCTCATCAATAATTTTTTTTGACAAAGGTAACAAGTTTGTATATAAATCTTTAGCGCTAAGGCTGGAATCCCAAAAATTTACATCACAAAGTTACATACAACTGAATAGGCTCAGCAACCCAAAAAAAAGAGAAAAACTATCTCAGGTCCTACTTCATCTTACAAGGATCCTAGAATGTCTATAATTGCTACAGGATCATCTATATACTCAGAACTACACCAGTAGCAAAAAATGTTAATACAGTCCATCAATAATTTTACTGACACGAAATTTATTATAAGGTTCAGTTTTTATATATTTTATACTGTTACATTGAGATGAAGCTGCTGCTTTTGCTGATTACTACTTACAAATGTTTCTGCAACTACTGTTAACTCTATATCAATGAATGTCAATGCTGGTCAGTATGTTCTCTTACCTGTTAGTTATTGCTTATTATTGATACAATACAATACATGTTTCATACAGTGTCCATTTTCTTTTTGTGAGTAATTTAGAAGTGAATAAGGTCTGTACAAATCTCAATTGGATCAATGACTTTGAAGTAGGTTAATAGTTATGAGTTTCTGTTTCTTTCTTTTTGCATGAGTAGTTCTTGGTGCTGGGATAGCTGACAGATTTCGATATTTGTTGATAGTAATTGTAAATGGATATTACTATTGTCTATATGCTGATTTTGGTGACAGAACCTAAAGCCCAGAGACATAACCATGGAAAAAGCCTTGAAGCTTTTGGTAAGTAAAGATGTAAAGCGATGTGGTCGACCTAAGCGCCAGCCACAAGTGGAAGAAGCCGTTGAGGCAATGTAACATCACACTTCTTTACAGATTAATGTACCATAGAAGTCATTCTTTGATGAAGCCCTTCTCAGGCTGTGTTTTATCGGAGGAATAGTGGAATACCGGAGCATGTTTATCCTACACAGACTTTGGATGCTGCCCAAGTATGAAGAGTTGTATATCTAGAGTGACGAAGACAATTTTGTTACTAGAAATTTCATTTTTCTATAGTCTCTTCTTACAATGTTTTTCATAGCATTAGGCAATAACTTGGTTAGCCAAATGGTCTGTTTATTTCTCCTTTTTTCTGCCTTGCTAAGCTGTAAAGAGAATGACGGCATTTTCATTGGCAGTTAAAAGCCTCAATTTGCTAAACAGTGACATCCTTTTACTCCCTCCGTCCACTTTTACTTGTCTCCTATTGACTTGGCACAAATATCAAGAAGTAGTAAATGATAAGAGTAATTTTACCAAATTATCCTTTGAATATAATGAATATAATATCTTGAAAAATATAATAGAGAAATGATTATAATTAATGATAAGAGTAAATTAGGAATTAAATGTAAAATTATTTGAAAAATATAATAGAGAAATGACTATAATTAATGATAAGAGTAAATTAGAAATTAAATGTAAAATTATTTCAAAAATATAATAGAGAAGATAAGTATAATTGGACATGTCAAAAGAGTAAATTAGGAATTAAATGTAAAATTATTTGAAAAATATAATAGAGAAATGACTATAATTAATGATAAGAGTAAATTAGAAATTAAATGTAAAATTATTTCTTGATTTTATTAAGTGGATAAGTATTGTTGGACATTTCAAAATAGTACAGTGGATAAGTAAACATGGATGGAGGGAGTAGTGTTTAGACGAGATATTTGCCAAATAACAGTTAGTATTGCCACCATATCAGTTCTCGTTTAGATGATATTGTGACTGGACATAAATTCAACGTTTACATAATTTAAATAAGAATTAAAAAATGATTTTAAAAAAAGCAATTAAAAGTTATATTGAAAAAAATTTACCAAATCAGAAATTGATTGTAAATACAATGAATATTCAAAACTTGTGGAAGTTATGTAAGATACTATTCTTAGTAGGACGCATCACATTAAATATTTACTACTCTCTTCTTAAGGGTAATGAAGTCAACGTGAGTCAAGTAATATGAAAGTACAGGGTAAATTCTTTAAACAAAGCGCAAAATGTTATTCTCAATTAGTTAACAAATGTAAGTTACAGTTGGTGCATTTACATATTTTCAGACATTAAAAGAATCTACAATATCACCAATAATCCCCACATGAGCAGGTTCCATTTGTGAAGTGATGGAATCTCCTCACATCCCTAACAATGATGTCTCTTTTCACAATCTTTGAGATAAATTTAGTCGCCTCATGGCAGTCATTGCAAACTCTAAGGTTCTTTGCAACTCTTATGGGAGTTCCAGGAGGTGTATTCAGGATGCCAAAAGCTATGGCTAATTTTTCACTGTGTCCACAGAGTAGATTTTCCTTTTCGTCCTCGTTAACATTATGAAGAACACAGGAAGTGTCTGGAACATAACCTTCCTTTTTCATCTTTTCTGATAAAGTCTCAAGAAATCCATAGAGCTGCTCACTTTGTGGGTGCGATGCATCTCCCGCTACAAACTTGTGAACTTCATCTCCTAACTCAATCCAACTGCATCCAGGTTCTTTTCTTACTCCAATTTTTTTCATGTTACGTCGAACTATGTTTCCCTTTTCCCAAATCCCAGCAGATGAATAAATGTTGGAGAGTAAAACGTAGTGACTAGCTACATGTGGATCCAACTCAAAGAGATTCCTTGCTGAAATTTCACCAAGTTCTACGTTGCGATGTATCCTGCAGGCACCAAGCAAACTACTCCAGGCGCCAATTTTGTTGTACTCAGAGGGCATCTCATTTACAAGCTGATATGCTTCTTCTAGATGGCCTGCTCGACCAAGCAAATCAACAATGCAGGCATAATGATCTGCAGTAGGTTCAATACCATAAGCATTTTTCATTTCTCGGAACAACTGCCTACCATGATCTACCATGCCTGAGTGACTACATCCAGCAAAAATTGCAATAAATGTGACATTATTGGGCTTCACTTTCCCTTCGAGCACCATCATCCTAAAAAGTTCTAAGGCTTCCTCTCCCTTCCCATGCATCCCATAAGCCATAATGAGAACATTCCATGTGATCACATTTTTAGTTGTCATGCTATCAAAAACTCTCCTAGCAATATCTAAGCAGCCACACTTTGCATACATATCAACCAATGCACTTCCTACGGCAATATCCATTGCCAATGCATTTCTAATAGCATAAGCATGTATCTCTTTGCCCTTTGCTAGAGCAACCAGCGAGGCACAACCAGGAAGTACAGTCATGAGGGTTATTGAGTTAGGTTTAAACTGAAATTCGACACAACTCTCAGAGTCATTGTTTCTTTCTGTTGTTTGCATCTCATGTAACATAACAAGTGCATCTTCATGGTATCCGCAAACCACAAAACCGGTTATCATAGTATTCCATGAAACTATATCTTTATTCTCCATGCTGTCAAATATATACTTTGATATATTTATCTTTCCCATCCTAGAATACAAGTCCATCAATGCATTTTGCACATACCTTTCATCTGCGAAACCCAATTTAATAACATACCCATGGATGACCTCTTTAAGGGCAAATGCTTCACAATGTACACATGCAGGCAAAATACTTGCGACAGTGGTGGGGTTTGGACTTAGCCCAGAGAATTCCATCATCTCTGTAAATAACATCAATGCCTCTGTAAAGAATCCATTTTGTGTGTAGCCAGCCAGCATAGCATTCCACAACCCAATGCTCCTTTTCAAGGCATTGTCAAAAATGCGATGGCCACTTTCAACCTGTTTACAATTGCAATACATGTCAACTAATGAACTATCAACAAATGAGTTCCCAATCAAATCATCATTCTTCAAGACATAACAATGAATTTGCTTCCCAACATCCAACAAAGCTAGATGAGAACAAGCAGGAACAATACTTGAAATTGTGACTCCGTCAGGCTTCATCTCTTCTTGAATCATGACTCTAAAGACATCCAACGCCTCTTGAAACTGGTCATTCTGTGAAAAAGAACTTATAATAGTATTCCACGAAACAATATCTCGATCAGCAAACAACTGAAAAACAGCTCTTGAATAAGCCACCCTTCCTAGTTTTGCATACATAGACATCAAAGCGTTGTTTGTATACGTTTTCCTATCATCTATTCTCAAACTATACCCATGTACTTGCTTGCCAAGCCTCAACCCATCAGCCCTAGGCAAATTACTACAAGCAAGAGCCATGCTCACCAACGTAAATGAACTAGCCTCGAATCCATCTAACCCCATCAACCTAAAAGCCTCCAATGCTAACTCCCACTTCTCAAACTTACAAAGAGCATTTATCAAAGAATTCCAAGAAACTTGATCTCTCTGAGTAATTCTATCAAACACTTTATAAACATCATCAATACTCCCACCACACCTCCCAAGTAAATGGATAACAGAATTCGCCACGGTGACTGATGTTGTATCATACCCAAATTTAACAACAGACCCATAAATCTGTTTTCCAAGATTCAAGTCCTGAAGACCCGTAGCAGCTTTCAGAACAGCAGGGAAAACAAAATTATCAGGCCTAACACCTTCAGAAGTCATCTGTATATATGTAAAGATTGCTTCTTTGAAGCAGTTTAAGCGTACTTGAGACCGAAGAGTATCGATCCATGGAGCTGCAGAGGGTGTTTCTGAGGTGGGTTGTTGTTGACATTTCTTGGAAATGAGTGTACTTGTGGGTAATGGGGTTGAAGGTTGTTTTCTTGGTGGGTTTCGGGTAAGTGAATGAGAAGGCACAGAAACAGGGGAAACAGAGAGTGTACATGTCCAAGCGGACATTGTTGGTAGTTAAGACAGTATGGATAAGTAACAGAACAATAGTGATGAGGTAGTTCTAAGTTGGGATAATACTACTTTTGGTCCCTCTATTATCGATAAACTTTCACTCTGGTCCTTGCAATATGACTCGATACATGGTGTTTCGATTGACTTTTTAAAACGAAAAAAAGGATAAAAATGTGCTTAAATTATGTGAAATTGAAAAAAAAATATCCTTATTTAATAGTTTGGTCCAAAAATATTGCTACTAGTCAAAAGTTCCCCTTCCAAGTAAATATGTTAGTACTCCCTTCGTCTTGACACGATATTTAAGAAAAAAAGACTTTTAAAGCTTGTGTTCTAAAATAATTTTTAAATATTTATATGACTGATAATCAATTCATTAAGGGTAAAAGAGAAATTTTTAAGTTAAATTGTTTCTAATTAAAGTAAGGTGACATTTTTTTGGGGACGAATTAAAAAAAAAGGGTGCCACAAAAAATGAGACAGAAGAAGTAATATTTTTTTCTTTTTAAACCTATTCTATATATAATAAAAATAAAGAACTCAATTCTTGTTTCTTTCTTTTATATGATCAATTAACTAATAAATAAGTAGGAACCAATCTTTTTTTCTTCTTATTCTCATTTTAACAATTAAAATAAAATAAAAACTCCATTTACCTTTTTAACTAATAATATTAATCATATATATAAAATTGTCATTGATTTTTATTTTGATAACGACAAAAAAATTCCTTATCAAATGAAATATATTTTTATTTCTTAATTTTTTTCAAATTGAAGTAGGATAAACATTTTAATTGAAAGTAGAAAAGAAAATAATGCATTTATTTAGAAAAGAGGGTTTTTGACTCATTAAGCAATAATTGGGGATATTTTTGGAACAAACTATTGAAGCAAGGATATTTTCAGACGAAACTATTAATTAAAATATTTTTATTCAATTTCGCATAATTTAAGGGCATTTTTGACTTTTTTTCCATTTTTAAAAATAGTTTATAAATCAAAACTAAAAATCGTAAGTTAGTCATATTCAACTTTTAATTTTTAGCTTTTTTTTTTGTATTGTTTTATTCTAAAAATGAGTAACTAAAAGCATTTTTTATCTTTTTCAAATACCACAAAAATAGAAACATAAAAGTCAAAAGTACTTTAAATAAGTCAATTCAAACACCCTCGACGTGTTTCAATGCTTTGTTCATGTATGAAATATGTTATATTTACGCTTAGTTTAGAAGTATTAGGGAAAAAAATGAGATCGCAAGAATGAATTGTTTATCGTGAACAGATCTAGATAAAACTATCAACACTAAAAAAGTTGGCAATTCATTATGGCCTCACAGGTCCGATACATGAATATTTTAAAATACCTAATTTCAGATTTGCAATTAAAAAGGCATTGATAGTCACATTGACTTAATATATATATACAAAAACATTCCACATACTTAGGATAACACTTTCACCCAAAAATTTAATCGTAAACTCAGTTATTATTGTATTATAATTATACGACTAGTCCTCACTTGCTTGAAAAGACTAGTCAACATACGACTTGGTCCGTGGTTTGCATATAAAGTCCCGATCTCATGACAAAATTTCTTTCGACTAGCTGCATTTTTTTGACCTTTCACTATTCCTTCACTTCAAAAAAATAATTATTTGGTCTGTTAGAGTTTTAGTTTGAAGCGTCTTTTGCCTTGTCATTAGGGAAAAAAACATGGAACTTTGGTGTTAGTTGTGGCGTAAGTTTTCATCAACAAAGCATTCATTTCCTAACCATCACTAAGATGTCACACATGACCTAACAAGTCCCACAAGCCATTTTTCACTTGTTCTAATTAGCAAGCTCTATTAAATCTTCCAGAATCCACCTATATTAAGATCAAATATTCTACAAATTATCGATGATGATGATGTTTAAGATGTTAAGTTCCTGGAATTGGAGAAGTCATCAAGGCGTTCGGCTTCCAGTTTTTGTTGCAGCAGTTTCGCTACTTTTAGTAGTAGGATTCCTCTGCAGCAGATTTGATGATGATCAGTTCAGGAAAATGATGAATAATATTCCAGATGATCACGCAAAAGCAATTAATGACAAATCAACGACTATAAAGATGATCCATCCGTCTAAAGGACGGCCTGGTGATCCTCCAATCCTGGCTTATTGGATTTTCGGTTTTAGAGGGGAAAGTAAAAGAATGTTGAGGCTGTTAAAAGCAGTGTATCACCCAAGAAACCAGTATCTTTTGCACCTTCTTGATGGCGATGGATATGAAGAGAGGATGGAATTAGCTGTTTCAGTTGAATCTCAACAGGTGTTTAAAGCATTTGGGAATGTACACGTTGTTGGCAAAAGTTATGCTGTGGAGGAATCAGGTGTCTCTGCTCTTTCTGCCATGCTTCATGCCTCCGCTTTGCTTCTTCGAATTAGCCCCTTGTGGGACTGGTTTTTCACCCTAAGCTCTTCCGACTACCCTCTTTTTACTCAAGACGGTAAATATTTTGCGATCACCAGTAGCTTAGCTAGTACTGCCCTCTTTCGTTTCAATTTGTTTGTCTTACTTTCCTTTTTTGTCCGTTTTTAAAAGGAATCTCTATTTCCGCTTTTTGGCAACTCTTTAATTCCAATTTCTTATATGAGATGTTTATGACTACAAGATTCAAATTGCGTCAGGTCAAAACTAGACAAGTAAATTGAAACGGAAGGAATACTACACTACTGTCTACTGATACAGTACTACCCAATTTCCCCAATAATTACTCTGTAACTCTGCAACTAATTGATGGTCCACGCTTCAATTGCAGATATCTTATTTGCTCTCACTTCCTTGCCAAGGGATCTCAATTTCGTAGGCTTCACCAATGGTACTATTGATCAAAAGGGGTAAGGTGTCACGATCATCAACGTTTCTTTTTGTATAAATATAAGAGATATTGGTCAAAAACACATTTGATTGATCACTTTTCACGGGTTTCACACCCCAATTATCAGCTATTCCATCACCATCTAAACACACCTCAAATGGAATGTTACTGCAGACAGCAGAACGTCAATCGGATTGTTGTTGATCCCAGCCTACATTTGAAACAGGCGAAGCCCCTTTACTATGCTGTAGAGACTAGAGAAGTACCAACAACTTTTGATATATTCCAAGGTTGGCTTAATTCTTTTACTGTGTATGTATGTAATGGATGATGCAAAAATTCCAACAATGATCTTATTTCTTGTCAACTTCAATTTTCTAGGTTCCCCTTGGATGGTATTGAGCAGAGGATTTATGGAGCATTGTATCAAAGGTTGGGACAATTTCCCTAGGAAGGTACTTATGTACTATGCCAATGTAGTGTCTCCTCTAGAATCCTACTTCCACACTGTACTATGCAATTCCCCCGAATTTAGAAATACAATAGTAAACCAGGATCTAAGGTGCAACGTGCCAACAAATGTTTCAAACTACTACGACGATCTTGTGAACAGATGGGCAATATTTGCTAGGCCATTTAAAGAAGACGATCCTACTTTAGACGAGCTAGACAGGGATATCCTAGGTCGCCAGCCCCAGGGGCTGGTGCTTGGGAAATGGTGCAAATATGCAGGACATAGTTCTTCTTCTTGTAGTTCTAATTTCAGTACTAATTGGGATGACATTGACTCATTGGATCCTGGATCTTATGGCCAAAAACTTCAGAAAATTCTATCCAATTTTACTGTTGGAGACCATCATATGGTAACCAATCATTGTCATAGCAGTTCATCTTGATGTATATATACTCCATGTAAATTCTTTTGTTTTCAGAATGATGTGTAGTCGTGTCTTTACTACCTTTTGTTGTTTTCTTACGAACAATTTTTAAGCTCTTATTTTTTGGAGCTACGGACATTTGAACAGTATCCTAACTTGACAATAGATACCAAAATTTTATCCCTCCCTCTTACCAACCAAACGCCCCCTTATAAGTGGAAGGGCCAATGCAGTAGTCAAATACTATCTCATTCATTGTCGTTTCTTTTATCCATTACCTTAGCACTTTGATTTTGTTCGCCAAAACCATTAATCGAAACCTTAAAAAACTATATCACACTGAAAGTACTTTGGTTGCTCTCTAATTATTAATGTTACAAATTTGAAAATTGAATTGAATTTTATAAAATCGA
>DF359576.1:33068-55806 GCA_000787875.1 Solanum virginianum
TTTCCATATTGAAAGTTACTTTTTGGATTTAGTTATCAGAGCTCCCGATATGGCTCTAAACTAACTCACACCCCCAGATAACATAATGAACATTATAACTAATACTTATATACAAAATGAATTCTTTATTACTCCCTTCATTTTTGTTTGTTTGACTTGTTTTAATTTATCATAGAATTTTAAAAAATAAGGAGAATTTTGAATTTTATATCCTTAAATTAAAGATATGTCAAATGTATTAAAAAGTTTATTAATTTTGTAATTTTAAATATATAGGCGTGAAAAGTTAAAACTACAAAAAATGACTTAAAAAAGGTGAAAAGTTAGAATTGAAAAGTCCAAGTCTTTTTTTAAATGGATCAATAAAAAAATTCGATCAAATAAATTAAAATAAAAAGCATACTCTTTCTTAACTCAAAGTCAAAATACTCGAATAGAAAAATCATGAATCTTACAAAAACAAAATCAGGCTAAAGGGAAAATAAAAAATGAATTGAATATTCTCCATATCCAGAATATCAATTTATTACCCAATCCAGATATGATTCTCTTATTAAAAAGAAAGAAACAAAATGTATTAAAAATATTTATAAACTTGACATAAATTATTAATTTTATATTCAAAATTATTAAAAATCTTAAAAAAAATTATTTGACTAATTCAACTTAAATCCACCGTGACATAGTGATGATCTCATGGCCCTTACTAAAACCCCACGAGTCTCTACCGAAAGTATATATTCAGATGATGAGCTAAAATAAGATTTGGTTGGTGCCACCCAAACAAGGTTTAGTAACAGCAGACGGATGGCAGAAGTCATTGGAGCACCAGCAGCTCAGGTTAAATCAATCTTTGTATACCCCATCAAATCATGCCGTGGAATTTCTGTTTCTCAAGCACCTATTACTTCTACAGGTATGCTCAATTTTTTCTTTTAAATCTTGAAATGACTGATTTTTTTTCTTTTTGGGTCTGTTTTACTGGTTATGGAATCTAAAGGGTGTCTTCTGGAAATTAAGATAGTGGGGTAAAAGAAAATAAGGCAAAGTTGATAGCTTTCCTCTTTTTGTTTGTTTTGGTTCATATGGAAGTGCTAAGATTTGAGAAAGTTGTTTGCTATTAAAAAAAGGTTTTAACTTTATTGGAGAATAATTACCTGTTTTTAACTTATTTTCCCTTCCTACTTTCAATATACAAACCAAATCAAGATTTGGACTTGCTCATTCTTTCTCATTTCCCAAATGTCAGTGTTCATAGAATGAAATTTGTTTTTCTTGTTAGTAGTTTGTTTTGGTCGCCTTGTACTATGAAGTACCTTGGGACAAATTTTATGTAGTATGGTTTAGTTTTAATTTTTGACTTTTCAGTGAATAACATTCTTCATTAACTAATTGTTAGTGAACAGTTTAATTTTTTTGTTCCTAAACTTGTTTCTTCGTCCATATTACCACTTGAAAATTTATATCTTGTTGCATTTAAACAGGATTTCGATGGGATCGACAGTGGTTAGTGGTGAATTCGAAAGGGAGGGCCTATACTCAAAGAGTTGAACCCAAGCTTGCTCTTGTCGAAGTGGCATTGCCAACTGAGGCCTTTTCTGAAGGCTGGGAACCAAATAACGACTCTTATCTAGGTAGTGTCATGGTTTTCAGTCACCTTGTCCAGGATAGGTTGAAGTTTACTTATATGTTTTACTATTGTATTATCTAGTTGCAGCTTCTATTTTTGGCTATATGGTGCTGCAGCAAAACTGGTCAATTGGTCATGTTTTTCTCCGCACAATCTATTACTACTACTATTGTCGACATGAAAGGAAGAGGATAATTAGTGTTGAAATATAGATCAGTTTACTTGAAAATGTTGATATGCTGAGCTAAGAATCAGCATTTGGTTCACTGTGTGACTGTTAAGAATTTAAGATATAGGATATTGATGTTTAAATTGTATTATCATAATTGTGTTTTTTTTTTACTGCTGTAGTATCTCCTTAATCATAGAAGCTTCTTGCCATTTTGGATTTAGTTATCAGAGCTCCCGATATGGCTCCACTGAAAATTCCACTAAGCAATCCATCTGAAGTGACGGATGGTGTCTCAGTCTGGGAGTGGTCTGGTTCTGCCATGGACGAGGGAGCTGAGGCAGCAATGTGGTTCTCCACACATCTGGGGAAACCAAGTCGGCTGGTTCGCTTTAGTGAAGGTATAGCTCATCCATAGTTCTATATAGATTTTCCTCATCTATATGTTACTCATATGAAATCACTGGTTCTTCAGTATCTTTGTCTGAAATTTGCTCTGGATATCTCTTCCACCCGTTATGCTTAACTTCTCCAGAAAACTTGTTCAGCACTCTCTTTTTTTCATTGAATTTTATCTTTGTTTCTTGTTGAACTATATTTTCTTGGAATGTGTTGTTTCCTTTATTCTTTGCGTCTGGCTGCTTTCAATACGTGGCATAGAGAGCAACTCATGGTTCATGCCATCTCTGTTGCTTCTTTTGCAAATTTTACTTGTTTTTTATGACGAAATTTGAGCAAAATGTTAGTTGCATAAACTGTGACCTACCACCTTGCATATAGCCAGTTTCTTTTGTTGCTTTACAGCTTTCATGGTTATGAAGCAAATACCAATATTAATTTTGGGATGGAATACTTCTCTATCACAAGCTAAATCCTTAAGTTTGTCAGACAAGCTTCTTGCTACGAACTAGATTTGCATTTCATTAATTAGATGTCTCTTCTGAGGCCCCCGAGTTTTGATCTCATAGTGTCACCCACTGAATTGTAATAATATCATTATACAGTTAAATAATGATGAATCAGATATCATTTGTCCAAGTTTTCACAATAATGAAGCAACCCTCAGGATTGAGAAGACCATATTTTTGCAATTTTGTTCATAGATTAGTTTATCACCTATTATCATATCTGTTGGCTTTAGTAGAAAACTGTTGGGAATAAATGGTGTGTAATTTAATCAAAATAAGTTGCTTCCTGTTGACTCTTGCAGTGAATGAAATGAGGGTTGTAGATCCTAATTATGCTCAAGGATACAATGTTATGTTTTCTGATGGATATCCATACCTTGTGCTGTCCCAGGTTTCTGATATCATCATTTAAATTAAACAAAAAACATCCATAAAACAAAAGTCTTAGACTGGATTTTCTTGTACATGTTCTGCAGGGATCTTTGAATGCGTTAAATTCTCTTCTCAAGGAGCCTGTTCCAGTAAATCGTTTTAGACCCAAGTATACTCTTGTCCCTCTTGTATAATTTGCTTATGATTGGTTGTTTACTTTCCTTCCTTTTTCTGTACGAAGTGTTAGTACTTAAGATTAGCTCGGTTAAATCTTTGACGTTACCTTCTTTCATAGTGTCCTTGTTGATGGATGTGAACCATTTGCTGAGGATTTGTGGAAGGAGATCCGGATCAATAAGTTGACATTTGAGGGTGTCAAACTATGCTCTCGCTGTAAGGTAAAACCTTATGCACTTACTTTCTTACTAAACGGCAGAGAATAACCTTTGCAAAATGGAAGTGGTTTCCTCACCTGTTTTATTCTATAAAGTTCATGTAACATTATATTGAGGAGAAAAATATTTAACATATCTGAGGGAATTTTATAGGCAGAAAGCCAAACTACAAGAACAACTTCCACCCATATTTTTACTCTCAAGTCATGGGATAGATATGAATTGAGATCTACTACTATTCTAGCAACTTGTTTGAACAATATCTAAAGAGTCAAGTCATGTTTCTCCCTTTATAATGTTGTTGATGAGCATCTCTGATTCAAGCTTTAACTAAGAGAATGGAGTTGATGATGAAGACATATTTTTTGAATTTTCATAGTACTTCACCTTCTTAGTTACCCGGTGTTTGAACACTTATGATCATGTTAAAACTCTATATTTGACCTTGATTTTGTTCTCTCTGTAAGGTACCTACCATAAATCAAGAAACAGCAGTAGCAGGCTCTGAGCCAACAGAAACTCTCATGAAGTTCCGATCCGATAAGGCCTTGCGTCCAAATAAGAAGCAACAGGGAAAGGTAAGATCAATTCTGTGAGAAGTTCCATAACTAATTTACCTAACAATCCCTAGAGAAATCACAAGTATGATCTTTCATGTTATTCTACAGGTGTATTTTGGACAGAACATGGTTTGTTCCAACGCTCTTAGCCATGGAAAAGGCAAGATAGTCAAGGTAGGGGATCCTGTTTATGTCTATAAGGTTGTTCCTTCTAGTGCTGAGGCTCCAGCTTGAACTCTAGTAGTTCTATCACTGCAATGTAAAATGTGCAGCTGAATAAGGTGATCTCAAAAGTTAAGAATACTGATGTAAGAAAAATGGTCTTGAATGCCACTGCTATATATATATAAATAAAATTTTCGCTTGAATATTTATTTTCCTCGTTGTGAACTGCATCAAGCCGTCATATAAAACTATGTAATTGTGAATACCAGGAAGTACACCTCAATTCCAAGCAAGTTGAGGTTGGCTATGTGAATCCTCAATGTCCATGCCGCTCCATTTAGGCTCTATTTCATGCTGTATTACATAAAACAAATTTGACAAAAAGAAGGCTCAACAATGAAGTTTCTCTAGCATTTGGAAACTATAGTGAGCACTGGAAAACAGCAGGACCATTAAGTTATAATATATTTTATCACCTAAAACCTGTTTTCCTCGACAACATATTCAAATCTGGATCCAAAACTATTGCCAAACAAGCACATTTTGAAATTACAAGTACTGGGAGTGTGCAGCGGCTGTTCGGTTTGATTTTATCTATTATTTTGGTTCAGTTTTTTATTTTTAAATATGTTGAACCAATAAGATTTTTTTAATCATTTCTGATTTATCAATTTTTGTCCTTAATGGTTCGATTTACCCATAAAATAAATATACGATTTCTTTTACAATTTGACACAATACGACGAGATATAGTAAAACAAACAAATCAATTAAGTACTAAAAAAAAAGGGCAAGCCCGGTGCACTAAGCTCTCGCTATGCGCAGGATCCGGGGAAAGGTCCGACCACAAGGGTCTATAGTACGCAGTCTTAGACTTGCATTTCTGTCAGAGGCTGTTTCCAAAGCTTGAACCCGTGACTTTCTGATCACATGGCTGCAACTCTACCAGTTACTCAAACTTAATAATATACAATATTTTTAACCTCATATTCTAATTTACTTTTCAACAAAAGAGTTATACATTGAAAATCAAACAAATACATGACTTACGAGTATCGATTTAATATCAAGCGATGTTAAATTATTAATATTTAATATTTATGATGGGATAAAAGTAGTAAAGATCTAA
This sequence comes from Solanum virginianum, assembly GCA_000787875.1. NCBI lineage: Eukaryota > Viridiplantae > Streptophyta > Magnoliopsida > Solanales > Solanaceae > Solanum > Solanum virginianum. The sequence continues at coordinate 38,397 of DF359576.1, forward strand.
AGTCTTAATGGGCTATCGATTTACCTAATAATCGAATACTAAAAATCGAAACCAAATCGACAATTCGATTTTCTTTTTTTGTTGTAAAACCATAAAAAAATTCATTAACCCAATAACTCGATAACAATAAACCAATAACATTTTTATCGGTCAGTTCAATTTTTACACGCCCTTAATAATAATTTCTTCTCCCATAAAATATTATACGTTGGACTACATGACATAACATTTTCAAAAGCTATACATTTTTTTGAAAAAATTCCTAAAACTAAAAACACAAAAAATTCAACCTTTGCCCATAGCCTTAATTTAATTAAAAAATAAAAATTGAAGAAAAGAAAATTAAAGAGAAAGCCCCTCTCCCCCGCCCCGCGCCCACCCTAACCCCTAACTCCCCCGTTTTCTGCCCTACTTCCACTACCCTCCGAGTGTTTTCTTGTGTCTCACAGGGAGACCTTCTTCATTGGCTTGAATCTTGAATTTAAAGTTTAAAACTAACATATGATCAGTAGCAGAAGCTTTGGTTCTTCTTCAGAGTTGAAAAAGGCATGCTCTTTTACACTTTCGCTACCAAACACTTCACCTCAAAGCTAATCCCATGTAAGTCTTTCTCTAACTTCACCATTAACCGTTTCTTCTCTGCTCTTTCGAGCCCTTCCGATACTGACAATGAAACTGAGACAGACTATGCAATACCCACTCCACACAAATTACCCAAGTTGGTGGTTTCTTTGAAAACTGAAAAGGCACCACCCAAATTGAGTTCTTATCGAACTGAAATGGAATTACCCCTCTCTGATAACTCAATCGAAATTGCCCGAATACCCAAGTTTAATTCTTCTGGAACTGAAGTAGGAGAACCCCTTTTTGATAATTCATTTAAAGTTGCCCCAAAACCCAACTTGAGTTCTTGTGAAACTGAAATGGAAATGCCAATTTCAGACAAGTTATTCAAAGAGGCCCCAAAGTTGGGTTCTTTCAAATTGGGCGATTCTACATTCTATTCTCTTATTGAGAAGTATGCCAATTCAGGGGACTTCAGGTCTTTGGAGATGATTTTTGATAGAATGAAGCGTGAGAAAAGAGTCTTTATTGAGAAGAGTTTTATATTAGTCTTTAGAGCTTATGGAAAAGCTCGTTTGCCTGAAAAAGCTGTTGCATTGTTTGAAAGAATGGTGGATGAGTTTCAATGTAAACAAACTGTGAAGTCATTTAATTCTGTTCTTAATGTGATAGTGCAGACAGGTTTATATCGTCGCGCTTTAGATTTTTTTGCTGATGTTGTAAATAATTGGAATATTATGCCAAATGTGCTTTCTTTTAATTTAGTTATTAAAACCATGTGTAAGATTCGGATGGTCGATAGAGCTATGGAGGTGTTTAGAGAAATGCCTACTTGGAAATGCGAGCCAGATGTTTATACATACTGCACTTTGATGGATGGGTTGTGCAAGGATGAGCGAATTGATGAAGCAGTTATTCTTTTGGATGAAATGCAGATAGAGGGATGTTTTCCTGTTCCAGTAACATTTAATGTGTTGATTAATGGGCTTTGTCGGAAAGGTGACTTGGCTCGAGCAGCAAAGCTTGTGGATAACATGTTTCTTAAAGGGTGTGTTCCGAATGAAGTGACTTATAACACACTTATGCATGGTTTGTGCCTGAAAGGTAAATTGGAGAAAGCTGTTAGTTTATTGGATAGAATGGTTTCAAATAAGTATATACCAACTGATGTTACTTATGGGACGATTATCAATGGGTTTGTTAAGCAAAGAAGAGCAACAGATGGTGTGCAGATCTTGTTGGCAATGCAGGAGAAAGGGCATCTGGCAAATGAATATGTCTACTCAGCACTAGTTAGTGGGTTGTTTAAGGAGGAAAAACCTGAAGAGGCATTAAAAATATGGAAGGAAATGATAGAAAAGGGAGTGAAGCCTAATACAGTTGCTTATTCTGCTTTTATAGATGGCTTGTGTCGAGAAGGTAGACCTGATGAAGCTAAGGAGATCCTTTTTGAGATGATTAAAATGGGTTGCACTCCCAATGCTTATACTTATTGCTCTCTGATGAAAGGTTATTTTAAAACTGGTGACAGCAACAAGGCTATTCTCTTATGGAAAGACATGGCAACCAATGGTATCACATGCAATGACATCTGCTACAGTGTACTCATTCATGGACTCTGTCAAGATGGGAAACTCAAAGAGGCCTTGATGGTGTGGAAGCAAATTTTAGCCAAAGGATTGGTCCCTGATGCTGTGGCTTATAGTTCAATGATTCACGGCCTTTGCAATGCTGGATCTGTGGACCAGGGATGGAGACTCTTCAATGAGATGCTATGTAGAGGATCTGATTCTCAGCCTGATGTAATAGCATATAACATAGTTCTTAATGCATTATGCAAAGTGGACAGAATTTCTCTAGCAATTGATCTTTTGAATACCATGTTGGATCGAGGTTGTGATCCTGACACAATTACATGTAATATTTTCTTGAAAACCTTAAATGAAAAGGCAAATCCATCCCATGATGGGAAAGACTTTCTGGATAAGTTGGTGCTACAACTGTACAGGAGGCAGAGAATTGTAGGAGCTTCAAGAATTATAGAAGTGATGCTTCAAAAATTTCTGTATCCCAAGTCATCTACTTGGGAAATGATTATTCGAGAACTTTGCAAACCAAAGAAGGTTCAAGGAGCAATTAACAAGTGTTGGAGTGACCTTTTCATCTGATATTAGAGGTTAGTTTTTTTTTTTTTTCGGTTGCAAAGCTGCAATATCCTGAACCTTTGTTTTCCGTGGGCACATTGCTCCTAAGGGACTAAAGAAGACATGGACGTGAGATTCTTTCAGAAGATCCATTCTGTACATTTCAGAATTTTGGTCCTTTGTGCTTGATACATCAAACAATTACAAAATGGCAGGATGATTGCTTATTTCCAAACAGACACTTGCATCCACAATTTAATGTTCTGTTTTTTCTGTTAATTTGAATGCATGTCTGTTGCACATGTATCTAACAGAAAATGACATATTTTATCGATTATATATATAAAGCTCTTAAATGGATACAGAAACCTCTCAGTTATGATAATTAGCATTGTTAAGTCATTAGGATATTAAAAAAGCAAGATGTATCCCCTATAGATTCCCCTGACAATTTTTTAAACTTTTTTATCTCCCTGGTCTTAGCATAGCCTATTACGTAATGGACCTAACATCCTATACTTCGTAATCCTTCTTGCATATTGTACTCTCTTGCATTTTCTTGATGCCTTCAATGAAACCACTAACTTCATCAAAAGGATAGTAAAAGAAAGTGTCCACGTCGTTGAATATTTTCTTTTTCACTTTCTTATCAATCAGTTAGATGTTTTTTTAATTTTGCACCGGGTGTCCGAGTTTCTTAGAGCCCCGACTAATCCTGGGGGTGCACAGGCCCTCGGTAAGGAGTTTCCCACAAGTGCACCCCCGTTAATTCAATCTACAAATTTGTTACAGACCAGTTTTGGATATTGATGATACTTCAATACCTCTGGTCATGGATGATCATTTAGAAATGGTTTTAGGGAAATTAAAAAGAATTTAAGTCAAGTCTTCTTGTAAATATGTTGTGTCTTAACTGAGAATATAGCAGAAGTGTTCTACTTTAAGATATTAAAACATGGATGAGATTGTGCTTTCTACGAATAAAAAAAGGAACAATTACGTCAAATGACCATTCAGTCATTTCAATTACCAAAAAATTGGTCATTCGGTTTATGCTCATGTATGCTCAGTATATATTTCATATATAGAGTGTAACATAATATATATTTGGTGTATAGCTCATGTATAAGTAATTTATATTGTATAATCTGTATACTTTCTATGACTTTTGGCAAGCTGTATTGTATAGTCACGGTATATTTTCTATGATTTTTGGTTGTTTTTTATGTAAATAAAACGTAGCTATATTTGTTGTAAACTAATTAGTATATATTTGAAAATATCCCTAAAAAAAATCCATAGGCTTTATCTGAAAGCATTCCTTTTGTACAAACTACAAAGAGATTGGTGCGAATCATAGACAATCTCTTATTTTGAAGTGCAAGAGAGAATAACAGTTTAAATGTCAAAACCAGCTTTTGATAACGCTCAGAGTTACTCTAGATATGTGCTATAAAAGAGCAATTAGATTGTCCACGTTTTGTATAACCTGCGCTTCATCCCCTATACGTCAGCAAAACATTTTAGGGCAAAAAGACAACTGGATAGAAATCAGCAAACAAAGTATAGTTGTTATGGAGTGACTACCACTGAGCTGAAGCTACTAGATATTGATTTTGTTGAATCCATAACACGGTACTACCAGGCTGCAAATCTCTCCTGTGCGTTTCCTCTAACCTTGCTCTCTCAACCATTCCACTTACAACTAGAAGTGTTTTCTACGCTAATCTGAAGTACATTTATCTTCCTATATACTGTATTATCAGCTGAAATGCTCATACTAATGTCTGCTATCTTTCTATTGGTAAAGGAACAAAATGTTATGACAATGCTTCTTGCATGTGTTGGTGTAATTTTCTTGTGGAAGAGCTACTATATAATTATTATTGTTCGCAACTAACTTGGGATCACAATGATTGGTGAAAGACAAATTGTGAGCATGGTGGTTGCATATGGGAAGCTTGCAACCAAGTAGAAAATGGCACGTGAGAAGTCCAAGGGTCATCAGTGATGCTTTCATGACGTGCAAGAGGTTGAAGCATGAAAAGCAGTAGAAGATGACAATTTCAGTATTGCAGTGAATGATACTACTGTTTAATCTGGTAATATTTATTTGAAAGTTTTTAGAATTCAGATGTTTCTTGTTTCTGAGTTTTTGAATCCATGAAATATGATCTTTTTTGGCTGGATATGAAGTAGAGTCTACATGATTTTTATTGGAATAATATGGATCTAACTTAATTGTGCCAATTTTATGAATGATCATTATGCAGAGAGGTTTTTTTCCCCCCCCCCTTTTTTTTTTGTTATTGAAGTGACTTTGCAATATTTAACCCCCCCCCCCCTTTCTTTGCTCTTGAATTAGAATATGTTTCCTATGTGATGAAGTTTATTTTCTTACTTTACATGCTTTCCCTCTTGTAGCATCTTTTTTCTTTTTTGGTTTCGGAAAAGGGTAAACTTGAACAAATAATGTCCTCCATTAAAAGTTTGGTCCAAAAAGTTGTTGGCATTTTTGAGCCAAATATTAACAGCATGAGCATTTTTGGACCTAATAAAAATATTATTTTTAAAGAATGGTTCTCTTGTTTCTTTTCTTTTAAAGTCTCTTTTAACTAATGAAAAAGTGGGATGCAATTTTTTTTCTTATTAATATCATTTTATCATAGTAATCCCATGATTAATTTTCATTTAGAGAATGATAAAATTCTTTTTTCTAATAAACTGGAAAATATTTTTATTTCTTAATATTTTTTGAATTGAAGTAGTTTTAGCATTTGCTAATATATTCTTGGTTTTAAAAGTAAAATGAGGGAAAAAAAAAAAAGATCAACAATTACTCGACTCTAACATGAGCTGTGGTAGTTTTCCTTTTTCATAATGATGATTCTGTGTGGTCACCGATGACTTCATCTAACATAAATCTTATGATTGCAGGATTAAGTGTGATGGAACTCAAGTCCCAGATTTCATAGTAGGTGTGGAAAAAACTTATGCCCTAGCGCTTTCCCTGTCTTCTTCTAAGATCTTTGAAGACATTGGCTTCTTTGGTTGATGAGCCATGTCATAAGTCGCATGGAGGCCAAAAAATAAATAGTATATCAGCATTACAACTGTACATATGCCAAACCTTATAAATGCCTGAGCTCCTAATGATCCCATGAGAAACACATTTATTGCAACTGAGAGGGATGGGAACCATGGAACCAGTGGGACTCCCCAGACTTTTGGTGTTCTTTCCTGTGGCAAAAGAACCGAAATTGACAAAGTTGCTAGGAACCAAAGGGGAACAGTTACTGTGTAACCATGCCAACTATTAGGGTAAAGTCCCCAATAAGCAGAAGTGGCAACGGAGGATACAATTATGCCCAGTAGAAAGAAGGTTAGCTTCAAAAGATTTGTCCGGGGGGTGATACCTCTGACATAGTATCTCCTCACAATCAGAGAAACAGCCAACATCATGGATATAAGAAGGCTGCTTATAGATAACAAACTTGACAAGACATCCAAACTTGAAAAGAATGCTATACAGGCACTTGCAAGTCTGATCGTGAGAGTTGCATTTATGGGAGTTCCCGTCTTTGGGTGAACAAGTGAAAACCATGGTGGAATCATGTGAACTCGTGCAATATGAGTGGCATAGCGTGCTTGTCCAATTGCTCCTGCCAAAAGGACAGTGGTCATCCCCTTCAGAGCTCCAAGGGCAACCAAGTATTTTACCCATTTCATTCCCACTCTTTGAAATGCAACAGAATATGCGGCGTTAGGGTCTATATCTGTATACTTTTGCATCATACTCAGCGAAAGTGCCATCAAGCAATATATAACGGTGATGATTGACATTGATCCTAGCAATCCTAGTGGTATGTCTTTTGATGGATTTTTTGTTTCCTCTGCCATGGTTGCAATGTTGTCAAAACCCCCATATGCAAAATACACTATTGCTGCTGCAACGAAGATACCTTTGGCACCATGTGGCATAAAGGGTGTCAAATTGGAGGTATTGGCATGAGCAAATCCAGCAATTATGACAAATAAAATCACCACCATATTTACTGCTGATGCTATCCAGTTGAAGTATGAAGTTCTTCTAGTGCTGCTTATTGCAATTATTGATGTAATCGCTAAAATTGCAACAGCTATTGGATCTAGTAAGTTGAACCCGTCTGTGAGATCTGTATGTATACGTAATGAGTTTGGATGACGATTCAAGAGAGTTGTGAAGTAAGAAGTCCAGGCTCTTGCTACTGCAGCACCACCAGCAATGGATCCAAGAATTATGTTTCCTGCTGTGATAAAGGCTGCGAAGTCTCCCAATTCTACTCTGATGTATGCAAATGACCCTCCTGCTACTGGAATTTCTACTGCAAATTCTGTGTAGCAGAAAACAGTGAGCATCGCTGAAATGCCAGAAGCCACATAGGATAAAACTATAGCTGGTCCAGCATGTTCATGAGCTTCTTGGCCAGTGAGTACGAAGATGCCTGCTCCAATAACAGAGCCAAAGCCAAACCAGGTGAGGTCCCACCCACTAAGGCAACGTTTCATCTCATTCTCACTTTGTTTCCTTACCTCCCCCATCTCCTCAGCATCCTCAGAACGGCTTGGAACTCGGTCCTTCAACCTGGTAAATATTTGTAACAGTGCTGATCCGTATGCGCTCCAATTCTGGAAAGAATCTCCAGGGAAGAAATCTCGTTTGCTGCATCTCCAGTAACTTCTTGGTTGCATCTCATCTCCCATTTCACTAGTAGAGTCTATTACTGTTATGTTACTATTACACAAGACTAGTGATTACTAGCTTATGGGGATGGAATTGTTGTTTATAGGTTCATTCTTTTTTATGGATGGACTCCCATGTCTTCTATTATTGTTATTGATAAGGTTGACAATAAGCCAAATGTTAGTTTTTTCCAAGCACGTCCCTTTCTATTTTTAGCCATATGGTCAAGTCAAAAAAAAGAACAGGAGCCCATGAAGAATCAGGCATGTGATTTATGGCTTAGTACTAGTTGCGTATTATATCTTGCATCTTTGTTGAAAATATCGACAATCTATTTTAGTTCCCTTGGACTTTGGTTATTGACTATTATGTGTCACTTGACAAGAGTCAATTTGAGTAATCTTTGAAACTAATGGAATTAGATATTTAAGATTTTGTACAGGGGATTTAAGCGTTTTATATTGACGTTAAGCCGAGTTATTTGTCTTCAAGAATCAAGTATAGTATCTTACTTGCTCATAATTTAACTGGTACCTTAGGATGTTCTGAATCATACAACAGATTGAACCTTCCCTGAAGAACTCTTCCCAACTTTGAAATAAATAAAAATAAATAAACAAGTGAACAGAAAACTTTCAGAAGAAAATTTTTAATGGGTTGTTTGGTTATTTTCCCTCTCTGTTGTAGTTGCTGACTTTGAAAAGCAGCAGGAGAGTGCAAGGTTGAACTGTCCCCATGTCTGAAGTAGTTAGAAAAATAGTGATGTCACCCAAGAATAGGAAGCAATTACGCCCAAGATTTCCAAGCCTTCCGCATCTTGTTTGCAACATATCTGACTCCATGAATGGCACCAGCAGTCAATAAACCTGCAACAGCCTGCCTCGTGCTAGAAAGCATAACTTTACGTCTAACTAGCCTATTCATGCACTCAGCAGCCTGTTCCTTTGAACCAATCACTACTTGTCTAACTCTACCTACAAAAAGTATGGCATAGGTGAAATGATTTACTTTAGCTGAGGGAACATTATAAGAGCTTATCGTAAGAGAGATAAGACAAAACACATAATCCAACATGGTATCAGGATCCAAGCGTGAGAGTTACAGACATAAAATAACTAAATAGAAGTGCATCTTCACTAATGAGGCAGTTGGACAAAAATCAAATTCAACAGGAACTACTAACAAGAAAACAAATCTGAAAGAACAGGCAATTTTTTAATATTATTTTCTTTCCAGAAAATCCACTCTTTTGAGGTTGAAATACGTACCAGAATTGTCCAGAATTCTCTTATCTCCTAGTTTCATGGCCATCTCACTTCTGATTGATGAAGGAAGAGAAGAAACCAACGTGGAAGCAGCAGATAATCCACAATCCTGATTTGGATACACTAAAATATGTCAATCTTTGATATTGACTTGACCTTGATTTTCCTATATACATATCTCGACGAGGTGTAATCAAAATCAATCTCCACTCGGATCAATCAGAAAGAAAAGAAGTGCTTCTATAGTCGAAGAATCTCATATGGATGCATCACCAAAAGTAATGTGAAAAAAAAATAAACTCAAAGATCGAGATGGATTCAATGACCAGAAAAGCGTACAAATTACAATCACGTAAAAGTTACCAAAAGTAATATGAAAAAAACAAGAAAGCACTCAAAGATCGAGACTGACTCAATGACCAGAAAAGTGCACAAATTGCAATCATGTAAAAGTTACCAAAAGTAATATGAAAAAAACAAGAAAGCACTCAAAGATCGAGACTGACTCAATGACCAGAAAAGTGCACAAATTGCAATCATGTAAAAGTTACCAAAAGTAATATGAAAAAAACAAGAAAGCACTCAAAGATCGAGACTGACTCAATGACCAGAAAAGTGCACAAATTGCAATCATGTAAAAGTTACCAAAAGTAATATGAAAAAAACAAGAAAGCACTCAAAGATCGAGATTGACTCAATGACCAGAAAAGTATTACAAATTGCAATCACGTAAAAGTTACAAACTAATTTCATGCAAGGAAACTTGGGACATCCAAAACTCTACTTGACAAAAGAAAATTACGGCAAAGCTATTTGAGAAATGTTCAGAATAGAAAGACGGACTTCTCTGACCACAGAGATTACCATTCAAGGCAAGAAAATTACCAATGAAAATGGAAAGTAACGGGCAACAACATAAGGGCCCCATTAGCATGACTCATGCGGTATATTCTTTTTCATTTTTTGAAACTGGCAATGTTACTCATGCTGTATATTCTTGATCACCCATTGACACCATACTGATTTTTTATGCTTCAGTGGAAACGGTGTGTTTTGTCGGGGATATAAGTATGTTTGATATTAAGACGCATCGATGAATAAAGAATTATCAGCATCATTCAGGAGAATTAGCCATGGCAAGGAAGCAACAAGAGACAGAGCTTTAGAAAAGAGAGGGACCTGAAATATGTTTACTTGCTTATCACCAGCTGAAGAAAATCTCAACAAGTTTTTGGCCTCATATTCTTCCAAAAATGGCTTATACATTTCCTCAAATAAATGGAACTGTCCTTGTACAATTTTTTTCACCTGGATCAATATGCAGTGAACATAGTCATGTCCACAGAACGGAAGAATCAATTAAATCACTTTATGTGCCATGAAAGTTGCATATGCACTATGGAATACTATGCTAAAAGTTGTTGTAGTCCAAAGAGGACATTCTGTAGATAAGAGACACAAATTAATTGATAGTCATTGATCTGCTGGAAGTAATATCAACTTAAAAATTGAGATACTACCCAATTACACTTTGAACATACACATACAGTGAAGTTTTCATGTGGTACAGTTAGGGCCACAAAAATCTAAAATTTAGCCACTCAAATGTCAAAGCTACCTTATTTTTGTCCTCTGCAAAAAGCATACGCAAGTCACCCATATATGAAAGGCTACAGATTTTAGCATATAAATCTTCCTGCATAGACACCAAATTCCAATGTGTTATGTTCCTGTACTAATCGACAAGAAGTGAATAAAGAGACTAACCTCTGTGAATTTTGATGGCAAAAGGAGAAGAGCAGCAGAAGCTGCAGCTTTCAGGTTCACGCTGTTCACATTTTTTACATCCAAGTTATCCACAAGAATGTTCACCTGAATTAGAAGTAAATGTAAATTATGGCTGAGGGACATTCACAGACTCACAAATACAAGCAAAAAAGGAGCCAATAAAGATATTCAGAATATTATGGCTGAGTATGAAACTAAAAATCAGTTGAGCAATATCTGTTGAATGCATCATATAACTTTCAGAGAAACAAGCAGCCTTTCTATATATTTTTTTACTCTCTCCGTTTCAAAAAGAATGATCTCCTTTCCTTTTTGCTCTATTTAAAAAAGAATGACCCATTTTCTTTTTTGGCAAAACTTTAATTTCCACTTTCCATGTGGCATGTTTCGGGCCACAAGATTAAAGGGCATTTTGATACATTTAACACAACTTTAACTTAGGACCACAAGATTGGAAAAACTTCTTTATTTTCTTAAACCCCGTACCAAGTCAAACCAGGTCATTTTTTTAAAACGGAAAGAGTACTTTTTATCAGGAGCATCTCTATATTTTCAATCCACAGTAGACTTAGACTCTCTATTCAGGAAGCACAGTATTTCAGCCATGAGCCCATGACTGCCCAAACTAGAAAGCATAGAAATATCTGATAAAAATTAAGCAATAGGCACTAAACCACAAAACCAAAATGATCAATTAAGAAGGAAACCAAAAAATCAGACAGGTAGGGGATGCAAGTTCCATTTCAATGAGTTGCAAACTGTGATGCCACATAGAGCTTTGGTGGTCAAATGTCAAGTTTTTTTAAAGTCTAAAATCTTTGCGCAGACAGAGACAGAAAACAAAGCATCTCAATTGAATATTTCCAACTGAAATTCTTTTTTTTTTTTTACACTCATAAGAAATGACCAAGTGAAATCCTTGAGGAAATAAGTTACCATACGCACTGACTTTTCACTTCTCCATATGACTGAATGGATTTTTCTTTTTTAGGTTAATAGAAGAGAGCTTAAAATCTAGCAGTGGTGTGCCATCAAAAATCAAAAGCACATGCTAATTTGTTTTGTAAGAAAATGCAGGCTGAGGTACAACATAATTTCGAGCCAGAATCAATTATATCATGATATACTTTGACCAACCACTTGCGACACACTTATTTAGCATCGATCCCGCATAGGATTATAATTTTTTTGGGAGGAAGTATTAGATAGGATATTATACAATGTTATTATGATAATTCTTTATTCTTTTGGTCTCTAGGTAACATGAAAGTGAGATCTTACGGCTAAGAGAGCATATAAGAGCTCATGGATATTATCCTAATCAACTTAAGCTTATTTAACCACCACCAAAAGGAATAAAAACATTACCAAGTTTTCTCACTTTTGTTATTACAAATGGAGTAAGCTAACATCATATATCAGGCAACTTCTTTAAATGATGATTTCATGCTTCTTTGACTGATAGGTATTTAGAGCGAGTCAGGAAAGTCGGTCATAGATACAGACCTATTCCTGATACCATGAATTTTATTAAGTTGAGTTACAACAGAAAATAAATTCAATTGACTTGTCAGTATGACAATAATAACTAAGAAGTACAAAAGGGTTGCCAAAGATTCTAACCAACTTAAATTCGTTCAACAGTCCTTACATCAAACTAATACTGAAACCAAAGTCCTTTGCAAATTATGTTATTTAAATAGCACTTCAAAACAAACCATACTGGTTTCTGCAAACGACCGCTGAGATAAAACCTCTCCCATCCCAATATGTCTTGAATCAAGTCATGCATCCGTACAACTCCATACTTGACCATCTGTAAGAGTTACTTGATGTAAAATTTCTAATGTGTTAATAGAAAGTGCATCTTCATTAAATGGTCAATACCTTGTTGTTGCAAGACACAAATGGGTTGAAGTGTACACCAACACCAATGTCATTTGCAATATCAATTACCTGACACAATGCAAAGTAAATTGTTCTTTAGTTAGAGTTGAAAATGTAAAACAATTACTGATATATATATATATGAAGTAGCAAAAAATGAGGGCAATCAAACTTAATTCAAGAAAGGAAATAGCACCATCCTTGCTCCACCAAGGCGAATGAGATACGAAGCATAGTGATCCTTGTTCAATTTTAGATTCTGGATTGTAAAAAGACGTTTAGATTTTGACAACAAAGATAGACAGAGAGTTACTTAAAATTCAGCAATTACCTCAAAATGCCATTGTCGAGGATCGGATACTCCAATTATGTAATCTGTCATAGATGTCTAACAATGAAGCTGTTAGTAAAGTACTATTGCAGTATTTTATAGACCTTCTTGATCAAACAAAACACTTTAACGACACAAAATCACATACATGCCAGCACAGAAAGAAGAAGTAGAAAAAAACCTCATCTTTGTTGCTGGGATGGAGTTTGGAACCATATATACAGCAGAACTCAACAGGGGGTAGAATTTCAAGCAAACTCCCTAGCTCAGCTTTATCGTCGCCCACCATTTCTACATTAACATTTGAAAACAAAAATAATGTAATATGCTACACGCAGATGTTGTTCAATTAGAGCAAAATCTTGAAAATATTCAGAGAGGAATTTTATCAAACATCTGGTAGACATGCTTGAAAGAATTAAGGTAATGAATTTTTTAACCACTTACTGATCGATATACGTGTGAAAATTGAATCCCCTTTAACAAACTTAGCTATCAATTTGGCAAATCATTTGAAATTAAGTTCCTGGGGTTTTTCAAGGGTTTAAGCTGGGGTGATTGAGACTGCCATTGAATTGAAGAAGAAGCAAAAGATCCAAGTCAAATACGGGTCAAGCCCATCTCTTTATAATTGGGTTGGGCTCAATCATAGCACTTTTTATTCTTGGGCTATAGCCCACCAAATTCCTCCTCTCTTTTTCTTCATTTTTCTTCCTCCTCCTTCTTCTTCTTCTTCTTCTTCTTTTTTTTTTTTTTTGAGTGTGTTGGGGAAGGGGGGAGTTAAATAATATTTATCGTATTTTTCATTTTTCCCACCCATTTTCAAAAGTTTCAAAAATCTCCACTTTTCATCCAGATATATGTGATTTATGTAATTTCGACATATATTTATGTTAAATATAACAAACAACAGCACAGATAAAATGTTCAAATTGTATAAGTTCCTATGTAATATAAAATTCAAGATAAATTTGAATTAGTCTACCGGTAAATATGAGTACCAAATGATTATAAAAAAATATTTTATTTAACTTCTATTTATTTTTGACTTAAAATAGAAGATAATTATTCAGATGATTAGTTGAAAATATTTCGTATTTAAGGTTTTCCTTTTTTTTTAACTTGCTTATCACATGTAGTAAAATGTGCTTGTGATAAATTATTAGTTTTAATGAGTCATTCAAGATCATGAAATTTCAAATTAGCTTAAATTTGATAGGTTGCTAAATTTAAAATATATATATATATATATAAAAGTTTTCTTCCTTTTTGACCTTTAGTGGGGGTTTATCCGAATGATTATACACATTTAAATTTTCTTTTTCTTTTTAACTTTTAGTGCAGGATTATCCATGTTATATAATATTTGCACGTGATGTGCAGTGGTTATAGGATATTCTTATTGGTTTTATCATGCTATTTTGGAACATGGAATTCAAAATGAAATTAAATTTGTCGTGTCGATAATTATAGTAAAAAGATTTTGTATTTAAGTTCTCTTTCTTTTTGATTTTTAATGGAGGATTATATGATGAATGTATAGGGAAAAAAGTAGCTTCTAATTTTTCTTTTTTTTTTTCCTTTCGATGGAGCATCGGATCTATAATATGTCATATGAATTAATTATATTAGATTGGATATTATCATCGACTCTAACAAGTCATTCTAGCATATAAAATTTAAAAAGAATTTAAATTTATCTGGTCAATAAATTATAGAAGTTTTCTTATATTTAAATTCTCTCTCTCTCTTTTTTTTTTACTTTGGAGAATTATCAAAATTATTATAGAAATTTTTTTAGTATTTAAATTGTTTTTTTCTTCTAATGTGGATATAGTAAATTGGACATCATCATCATTGAGTTTAATGGCTATTCTAGAATGTAATATAAAATTTAAAGCAACTTGAATTTGTCAGACCAATAAATTATAGAAAAACATTTCGTATTTGAATTCCCTTTCCTTTTTTAATTTTGGGCAACTTATTTTATCACGTATAATCTTCACTTGTGAAATTTTACTGAATATGTCATTGTTATTGTATTTTATGATTAACTGAATTTTACCAATAGGTTTAACGGACCATTTTAGAACATGGAATTTAAAAAGCAAACTTGGAAATAAAGCTCATGTTTAGTTATGAAATCAAATCAGAGGCCAATAGTTTTCAGAAGATAAACAGTGTATTGTTTGCTTTGAAAGCAACAATCTATAGTTATTTATTGAAAATCAGTCAAAATTCAAATCCATATATACTAATTTAAATTTAAAAGGAATTTAGTAAGTACTATAAGGGAGGTGATCATTCACTAAACCACAAGCAAGATTATTTATGTTGTTTATGAAATTCTGCTAGCTGGTTAAATTAAAAAAAAAAAAAGGATGGTTTTGAAAACCAGTTAGTACTTCTTTTTAGCGGAATTTTCATAAATAGTTTAGCCTTCATTAATAGGATGAAATAGCTATAATTTAGTTAATTATATTCCGTAACTATAGCTATAATAGTTATTTGTATAATTCTCATATCTGTTAGTATGATTAATTGTCAATACACAAATTCGTTTGTATAATTCATTGTCAATATAAATTTTTAATAATTTATACAAATTAAATATATCAACATGATAATAATATACAAGTTAAGGTAAGCACGCAAATTCTAGATTTATATAATTAAGAAAATCTTGATTTATATAAATAAATTTTGAATTATATAATTGGGAGCTTAATTATATAAATTCTAGATGTGTAATTAGCAACTTTAATGAAATAATAGTGATCAGCGATAATTATTTAAAACTATAACTATGATAAAAGTAATATACGTTTGCTTGTACATTGTGAAGCCATGGGCAACCACTATCTAAATAGAATGTTAGTCACACAATTTATCTTTTTTTTCTTTTAAACTAAGCATATTTTGTATAAATAATTGTCAAAGATGACTTTTCGTGAACAGTCAAAATTTAATAAAAGAATTTTAAAAATCAAACTCAAATTGATTCATTAAATCCAACTTATAATAACACATTCAACATAATTTTGTAAGTAGGATCTAGAAAGAATGATGTGTATACAATAGTCTTTAACATTATCTTGTAAAGGTAGATAAGTTATTTTTAATAGATCCTTGTTTCGAGTAAATCATGACAAACTAAGCCAAATACAAAAAAAAATACAGTAATATCATGTTTAAACATAATAAAGAAAAGAAAACTGCAGATAATAACAAAATAAAAAAAATAAGACAATAAGAGAGTAATAAAAAAAGTAATGATAAGTGAAACTAAAGAACATTGACTATCTACTAATTCTTTATCCTAATCACCGACTTTCATGTCGTGCCTAAAGTCACGTTCTTGATATCCTACACTTTGTCCTGCCATATTTAATCAACTCTCCACAATACCTTTTCAATCTACATCTATCTCCTCGTACACTATATAGTCAACCTGTCGCATACACATATCCTCATTTTGTCAATTACAGAGTAGCTCCCACCATATCCCAGTTATCCTTGTTCCAAACCATGTCTCTCCTATCATGTTTCAAATCTATATTAATATTTTATTTTCTCTATATTTTATCTTCTAAGTGCAATTTCTTGAATGATCAACACTTCATTTCATATAATGTAGCTAAGTTAAAAACTATATTATAAAACATACTTTAAATTTTGATGTTACATTTTTACCACATAAGACACTAAATACGAATCTGCATTTCATTTACTGTTTATCCAATTTCTAAACCAAAAATCAAATACAAAAGAAGCCTCATCTTTGCTCTGTCATCTTTACCCCAACTAACATGTGAAATTGCATTTCCAAATAAAAACAAGCTATTTTAAAAAACCAAATATTTTGGAAACATCATCTTTTATTTTTCCTCCTTCTTTCTCTGCATCTTGAAAAGTGTTTTTCAAAATGAAAAAAGAAACAACTACTCAAGACATAAAAAATTGATAATTTAGACGTATTTTTACCGCTTAAAGTGTGAAAGTCATTTTTGATTTGAAGTTTTACTTCCTAAATGAATCTTATCTCACGTAAATGAATTAATCAAGCTTTAATATTTCCTCTGTTTATTTTTAGTTTTCAAATTTTAACTTGACATATTTATTAAGAAAATAATTATTGATATAATAAGTTAATCATTTTATCCTTGTTAATTAATAGAATCTTAAATATATTTATTTATTATATTTCTTAAAGATATTAATTTGATGACAGCAAATTAGAGATATAATAGAAAAAATTATTTCATTTTGATTCATCAAAAATAATAAATAAATATAAAAACTAAACTAAAAAAACATATTGAGGAGGTAATGATTCGTGACATCCAAAACAAGCTGCTATTAAAGTCTTAGGTAATACAAAATCCACTGGAAAATAAAATCCGTCCATAGTTTTCGTTTGCTTCGTTTATCGAGAAAATTTGCAAACGCGCCCTTCACTTTTCGAATATTACTTTGAGAAGCACCCTTTTTAAGAAATTGTACACTTCAATAATTAATTAATTCCACAAAGTAAAAGCAAGATTAACTTGCACGGAATCTTTTTGTTTACATACACGTATTCTCATTTTACTTATTATATTTATTTTTTATATTTTTTTAAGAATTAAAGGCATAGTTTAATTAAATTTGATGAAATTTTATTTATTTTAAATTTTAATTCAATGTAGAATTATTATTTTACTACATC